>CAJQUW010000103.1:0-270221 GCA_907163375.1 Prostheceraeus crozeri
TCTCCAGGAAGAATAAATCGACTCACACCAAGCTTCAGTGATGTGCATTTGCTATTTTTTACATATTGTTGTGTGCTAGGCAGTTTGTCTTCCTGCTTTATTATGCATTTATTATGCATTTTATTGTTTTGTGAGAACAATCTCCATTCCATTGTTAGAGCAATAACTTTTCCGCGGCATGCATTTCAAGTTCCAATGTCATACAAAAGTCCAGCTTGTCAGCTATCTACGGTACATGACTGACAACTGACATGTCATGTCATCAGACAATGGATGACCAAACAATTGGTAGCTGACCGTGAGCGAATCTTCACAGACGTATTTAACGCGGCATGAACAACGCCCGCTCACGCAGTCTGGTCTCTCCAAGCGAAGTTGTCGGCGAGAGCCGTTGATGGTGTTTCAGCCTATCTTCTATGTGCGAACTATCATCGAACTGCTGCGGACGTGATCACCACGGCTTGTGGTCCTGGAAGAATCTGGAGACTCTGTTGGTGCTGTGACTGTCTTATAACTGTGAACGTACCATCTGTCCTTGTAAGGACTGTTTGCACCATTTATTTATTTTCACAATATAATTTATCCACATTTTTCATTTACATTTTTCAATCATATGTTTTGGGAATATTAAGAAAATAATAACCCGTAACAATATCCATCGGAATTCATGTTATACCTTTCGATATGGAGTTCAGTTCGGCCATTCATCCATATTGCAGCACAAATTTGCAATCTTCTACCTCTTTGGTTCAGGTAATGTCTGATGATCAGGAATTGTATCTCCTGACCTCATCCAAACTCTCTCAAACGGCCATCGTGACATGGAGATATACAGACGCCTCATCAGTCCAAGCAACTCGATTCTATTGAGAAAGCCAATGTCAATGCTACACCGCCCACCTCAACCTCATGGTCTTTTGGTTGGCGGTCAATTCGATCCTTGATAGTCTCGTACGGCTTATGAACTGCTCACTTTTCAGACGACGTGTCACCGATATGGCAGAAACCGACGGTTTCAGATATGAACTCCTCAACTGGCCGCGAAGACAAAGTGGGATTGTTTCTTACCAAGCGCATAATGATCCGAGCTGTTCGAAAGCTTAATTTCTTTCCTTTCCGACCGGATCCGACTTTTTTAGGACGGGAGAAAAGAATTAGTTTTCTGCCTTTTGACGGTAGTGTTTGGGAAAACTACTTTTCGGAAAACTAGCCGTTCGGACTGTCCATCTGACAAAAGAGTACACACTTTGCCCTTCAAAAACTCTTTCATAAGCTTCGACTCGGTCATCTTGACATAAGATAAATTCTGAGCAGAATAGAAACCTTGTTTGCAACTTATCTGGTTCATCCAACAATTTGATTTGAATGTGGACAGCAGACGTCTAGTGAAGAAAGTATCGATAATGAAAGCGAGAAAATTACCTCGTTAGCGCCAAAAGATGAAAACAACTTTTCAACAACATTCAGAAACAGTAAATTATGCAATAAAGTTGGAATCTCATAACTTCTCTAAAAGTACACCAATTTCTACAAGTAATGCATCAAAATAATGCTCAGAGAAAGCCCTTCCACCTCGTGTTTGATTCATTATCATGCTCAAATGCTTCCATGCTGAAAATTGAGATTTTTGAAAGTGGCGATTTTCACATTTTGACCTCTTTCCACTTTAAACAATGACGGATGCGAATGTGCAATGGCTCATTGAAAAGCTGACAACATAAGCTGTCGAATGGTGCATGGCCTGTCAATGTAAAACAAAATTGAAAGGCAGGAGAATCGATTGAAGTTTTTATGATCAACTCTGTATATAATTGTGGAGAAAATCAGGGTTGACATCGTATAGGTAGATAGGCGCATGAGTTGGCGTGTAAAAAAGGGTTTTCAAATTGAAAAAGCCCATGGGTATTGTGGATTTTTTTAAAATTTAGCTGAATTATGAAGTGATGCGCAAATTTTATTTTCATGTGTTATCAACCATGTGTGGGCAAGATATTTTTTTCCCGAAATTGACGATAAAAGATGTTGGTAAACTATGAAATAATTTGTTTATAATATTCGAAAAGCCAATGAATTTGTACGGAAGCCGTCATTTGTTGGCATAGGCCACGGAATTCTAGAAGAGCGGAAGCGAAAGCTTCTGAAGGAATGAAATTGTCGCTCATGAGCGCAGGCCGAGGCTTTATCAGTAGCGTGTCGGTGTGCATTTCCTATGCGAGATTGAAAAAGCAGCTTGCAAGTGTGCATGTTTGCGATGTGTGAGAAATACATCGAATATTTTACCATTTCAGTCTGTTTTGATGGCAGTCGCATGCATTGACATGGAAAAATATCAACAACTTGATTGACTCAATATACTCCTGGCATCGAATGGGAATGTTCAATGAAGGAGCCACAAGTCTACTGTCTTAATAAAGTCTTACAGTAATCGACACATCTGCTGTGCAGTGCTGACGGGAATTTAGACATTTTCATTCAGCAGAAAAAGTGTCTTTACGGAAGAAATTGCTCGTGAATTTACATCGTGCTGATCTCTAAGTGTTTCTTTAATATCAGACACGATGAAAGTCTGTTACTAAGTGCTCTTACCAGATGTATTGGAAAGCAAGAATTGGAAGAAATTAAAACCTGGTGCATGTCCTAGAGTTCATCTAAACTTCCTGCACTTGAGCAAGGCTCTGATCACTTCACGACAGTACGGTATTCAGACGGTAGACTTGATAAAGAAAAAGAGCCGATAATTGAATCAAACGAGGAAACATTGTTGAGTGGTGCTTTTAAAATATTTGACGAAATGCTGCGAGAAATTGTAGATGATAATTTTACTATGACACTTGGTCATCAGATGATCAAAAGTGAGAGCAATTTTATTTTGCTATTCATCACGGATATGGAGGAAAATCTATCCCTGAAAGCGTCAGTAGCTATTTCAAACAACTAGAAATTCTGCTTTTTATCGACTGGAATCTATTACTGAAAAGACAATTCAATCATTTACAGGTAGCAAGCCAAGTTAGCAGTTCAATAGAAATATCAAACATTTGAACATTCCTCAGATCAATGTGTGAATCGCATAAGGAAACACCCGTCAATAGCGAGACAGAAACATCATCAAATAATTGGCTAACATGCTTGAATCAGTGCTGCTCTGTAACGATTTTTCTGGTAATCTGAAGAATCTTTTGTGTTTCTTTATTTGTCAGCTACGCCTCATGGTTCTTGGTCCTCATCAGTTGAGGTACTACAACTCTGATACAATCTAGTTTAATCATAAAACAATCTGAAGTTTTAAATGAAAAATGATAATTTGATTATAAAATGATAACTTCCAATGTGATCATAAAGAAGAAGGACGATTTGAAGACAGCGGTACATAGTGGCAAGAAATTACTGGAGGAACGCTGCCAACAGTTCCTATGATCACTCAAATTAACCAATGCTCGACTGCATACACTCGGCCGTTTCCGAAATAGCGAATTCAGCATATGATTTAGCTGTAGAGTGATACAAAATATCGATGTCAAAATCGCTATCTAGATTTTGGTAGAATTTTACAAAACAATATTATTTTCCAGAGCTATCGCGGCACGTTTGCATTAATAGTAGATCGCAGCCATATTTCACATATTATTCAGCAGAAAATTTCTTAGTTGGAGGTCTCCGTAAATCAATGAACCTTACTAATCGTTAACTATGTTCACTCATGCGGCTAAAGTGGCGCTTATAGACGTGTGTGAAGTTAGCACCGCCACTCACACCGCCATCTGAAATGGAATTGTGACCAGTCAAACCAACGGTCAGAATTCGATCTAGATGGAGGTGCCAGCATGTGCCACCCATCATTTTGAAAGAATTCCCCTAGTTAGGAAAAAATCGCAGCTTCGAAAAGTTAGACATGGCGGTGATGTGGATGTCTTGCACCGCCACTAAAAACTTTTTTCCAAAATACACAATCAAAACTACGAAACTCGACAACAGATTGAAGACCATGAAAAACATTGAGAGCCAGCAAGTTTTGCAACTAAATCCCCGCTATACTTGCTGAGAAATTAGGTCCCGAAGCACATAATGGCGGTGATGTGAAGTTAGCACCGCCCACTGAAAAGTCTTTTTTTAAAATACGCAAATAAAGTTACGATCTGAGACAGCAGATAGGAGACAATCAAACATTGTGCCAGCAAGTTTCTTTCTCCTAAGGGACGCCGTTCGTACTTGCGGAGGGAGAAATAGCCCACGAAAGCTCAATGCGCTTGGCAGGTGATGTTGAAGTTGGCACCGCCATCTTGAAAAATGGAATGTGCCAGTCAAACGCTCCAACGGTCAGAAATCGATCTAGATGGGGAGTTGTGAGCACAGCATTGTGTCCACCCATCATTTTGAAAGAATTCCCCCTAGTTTAGTAAAAAAATCGCTGCTGGAAAGTTCGACATGGCGGTGATGTGAAGTTGGCACCGCCACTAAAACTTTTTTCCAAAATACACAATCAAGAACTATACCGAAACACGCAAAACAGATTGAAGGACCATGAAAAAACATGTGTTGCCAGGGCAAGTTTCAGCACACTAAATCCCCAGTACGTTGCTGAGAAATTAATGTCCCCGAAGCCACCAAATGGCGGTGTGATGTGAAGTTTAGCACCGCCACTGAAGTCTTTTGTTTAAAATACGCAAATAAACGTACGAAGACATAGAACAGGCAGATAGGGTAGACCATCAAAAACATTGTCGGCAAGCATGTTTCTTCTCCTAAGACGGCCGTACCTTGCGGAAGAAATTAGCCCCCGAAAGCTCAATGCGCTTGGCGGTGATGTGAAGTTGGCCACCGCCATCTTGAAAAAATGCATGTGTGCCAGTCAAAACCAACGGGTCAGAATCGATCTAGATGGAGTGTGCCAGCATGTGTCACCATCACTTTGAAAAGAATTCCCCCTAGTTTAGGAAAAATCGCTGCTCGAAAGTTTCGACATGGCGGTGATGTGAAGTTAGCACCGCCACTAAAACTTTTTTTCCAAAATACCACCAATCAAAACATCGAACTCGGCACAACAGATTGAGACCATGAAAACCTTGTGCCAGCAAGTTTCAGCACCCGAAATCCGTACTTGCTGCGAAATTAGTCCCGAGCCACAAATTGGCGGTGATGTGGAAGTTGACCGCACTTGAAGTCTTTTTTTTTTAAAAATCGCAAATAAACGTACGAAGCAAGGAACAGCATATAGGAGGACCTTCAAAAACATTGTGCCAGCAACGTTTTTCTGCTAAGACGCGCCGTATTGCGGAGAAATTAGCCCCCGAAAGCTCAATGCGCTGGGGCGGAGTGTGTAGTTGGCACCGCCTCATCTTGGAAAAATTGCATGTGCCAGTCAATCCAACCGGTCAGACTCGATCTAGATGGAGTGTTGCCAGACATGTGCCACCACCCTTCATTTGAAAGAATTCCCCCTAGTTTTAGGAAAAAATCGCTGCTTGTCGAAAGTTCGGACATGGGCGGTGATGTGAAGTTAGCACCCGCCATCTTGAAAAATGCATGTGCCAGTCAAACATCGGTCAGAATCGATCTATATGGAGTGTGCCAGCATGTGCAACCCAACATTTGAAAGAATTCAATTGCACTCACTTGAGAAGGAAGAATTCCCCCTAGTTTAGGAAAAATCGCTGCTCGAAAGTTCGACATGGCGGTGATGTGAAG
Organism: Prostheceraeus crozeri; assembly: GCA_907163375.1. Classification (NCBI taxonomy): domain Eukaryota; kingdom Metazoa; phylum Platyhelminthes; order Polycladida; family Euryleptidae; genus Prostheceraeus; species Prostheceraeus crozeri. The sequence continues at coordinate 5,686 of CAJQUW010000103.1, forward strand.
TTGGCATCGCCAGTGAATGTTTTTTCCAAAATTGGGACCACTCAATGGAGGTATTGTAAAATTTTTCACTTCAACATTAAACCGTTTACTTACTGGCTATACAGATATCAATGCAATGCGATATATCTCGACAGGTGAAAACCGTCATGTGCATGAACTGTTAACAGAAAGCAGAAAAGGCTATTACTTCGTCAAAACTCGTGTAGGACAGTGAAGGCATTTGACGAGTATATGCAATGGCATAACTAGGAAGACTTACTTTCTTATTAAAAGGTCATTGATGAATAGCATTCGATTCGTTTATGTTTCCCGCATGAAGGAGGATGAGTTTCGCGACTTACAACGGCAAAACTATTGGTAATAGTTTGAATTTTTCATATTGACCAAACGATCGTCCATGATTGGTCAGTTTTCGGTTACCATATGATCAATATATCGATAAACATTTTCATCTGTTTGCCGTGGAAAATATATTCACGGCATGCGATTAATTACAGCCTGTACAATCTTAAAACAAGAATGATTAAATAGATATGTTTAACACACACTGTGGAATTCTAAAAATTCCCGCAATTTTGTGCGGATCGAGAGAAGAGATAATAAAAATTTTTCAGATCAATTAATTGGGTTATACAAACCAGCCCTTCGAATGTTTTTCAAACTCGATGGGTAACCATCGTCAAGAAGGCTGGGTCATCCTCAATTTAATGAGAATCTTTTTCCACTGTAGGTTAGAACCTACTCTATGGTTTGAACGATGTAGTTTCATAATTCCTTTCCAAAAAAGATTGCGCACCTTGGAAAGCATAGAGTAAGTATATTAGGATATCCCATATATCCCTACTCTATGTTTGAAAGCACCACAAACTCAATTGAGCATCATGCTTCTTCGATGAAGCAGTCTGACAACACTGGAAATATGCCCTTCAATCTCCTAATGTTATTGCTTCAATTGTTCATCAAGATCATCAAATGTGATAAAGATGTACGCACATCATGACACTAATAATGGTTGTAGTATATTGCCAACAATTGTTTTCTATCAATGTTTCGAGTTGACTTCAAGAATTTCTGATTCACTGGATGGTTGGTAAGCATAATCAAAATTGAAGGGATATTGAGACTTCATCTACTTCATATGATCTAGCTAGAAGTCACAATATCTAATCTAATTTCGTTAGAGTATTTTCATTATTTCATAAACACGATCTATTTAATCATTCTTGTTTTAAGTTGTACAGGCTGTAATTAATCGCATGCCGTGAATATATTTTCCACGGCAAAACAGATGAAAAATGTTTATCGATATATTGATCATATGGTACCGAAAACTGACCAATCATGGGACGTCGTTGGTCAAATGAAAAATTCAAACTATTACCAATAGTTTTGCCGTTGTAAGTCGCGAACTCTCCTCCTTCATGCGGGGAAACATAAACGAATCGAATGCTATTCATCAATGACCTTTAATAAGAAAGTAAGTCTTACCTAGTTATGCCATTGCATTTTACTCGTCAAATGCCTTCACTGTCCTACAGAGTTTTGAACGAAGTAATAGCTTCAGCTTTCTGTTAACTTTCAGGCACATGACGGTTTTCACCTGTCGAGATATTCGCATTTGCATTGATATCTGTATAGCCAGTAAGTAAACGGTTTAATGTTGAAGTGGAAAATTTTACAATACCTCCATTGAGTGGTCCCAATTTTGGAAAAAACATTCACTGGCGGTGCCAACTTCACATCACCGCCATGTCGAACTTTCGAGCAGCGAGTTTTCCTAAACTAGGGGGAATTCTTTCAAAGTGATGGGTGGCACATGCTGGCACACTCCATCTAGATCGATTCTGAACGTTGGTTTGACTGGCACATGCATTTTATACAAAGATGGCAGTGCTAACTTCATATCACCGCCATGTCGAAAAAATTTTTTAGGAAGCAGCGATTTTTCCTAAACTAGGGGGAATTATTTCAAAGTGATGGGTGGCACATGCTGGCACACTCCATCTAGATCGATTCTGGACCGTTGGTGTTGACTGGCACATGCATTTTTCAAGATGGCGGTGCTAACTTCACATCACCGCCATGTCGAACTTTCGAGCAGCGATTTTTCCTAAACTAGGGGGAATTCTTTCAAAGTGATGGGTGGCACATGCTGGCACACTCCATCTAGATCGATTCTGACCGTTGGTTTGACTGGCACATGCATTTTTCAAGATGGCGGTGCCAACTTCACATCACGCCAGCGCATTGAGCTTTCGGGGCTAATTTCTCCGCAAGTACGGCCGTCTTAGGAGAAGAAAACTTGCTGGAGCTGGCACAATGTTTTTGATGGTCTTCTATCTGCCTGTTCTTGCTTCGTACGTTTTATTTGCGTATTTTAAAAAAAGACTTCAGTGGCGGTGCTAATTCACATCACCGCCATTTTGTGGCGTCGGGGACTAATTACTCAGCAAGTACGGGGATTTAGGTGCTGAAACTCGCTGGCACAATGTTTTTGATGGTCTTCTATCTGTTGTGCGTGTTTCGTATGTTTTGATTGTGTATTTTGGAAAAAAAGTTTTAGTGGCGGTGCTAACTTCACATCACCGCCATGTCGAACTTTCGAGCAGCGATTTTTCCTAAACTAGGGGGAATTCTTTCAAAGTGATGGGTGGCACATGCTGGCACACTCCATCAAGATCGATTCTGACCGTTGGTTTGACTGGCACATGCATTCCATTAACTTTCAAGATGGCGGTGCCAACTTCACATCACCGCCAGCGCATTGAGCTTTCGGGGGCTAATTTCTCACGCACAAGTACGGCGTCTTAGGAGAAGAAACTTGCTGGCACAATGTTTTTGATGGTCTCTATCTGCTGTTCTTGCTTCGTACGTTTTATTTGCGTATTTTAAAAAAAGACTTCAGTGGCGGTGCTAACTTCACATCACCGCCATTTTGTGGCTTCGGGGACTAATTTCTCAGCAAGTACGGGGATTTAGGTGCTGAAACTTGCTGGCACAATGTTTTTCATGGTCTTCAATCTGTTATGTGCGTGTTTTACGTATGTTTTGATTGTGTATTTTGGAAAAAATGTTTTAGTGGCGGTGCTAACTATCACATCACGCCATGTCGAACTTTCGAGCAGCGATTTTTCCTAAACTAGGGGGAATTCTTTCAAAGTGATGGGTGGCACATGCTGGCACACTCCATCTAGATCGATTCTGACCGTTGGTTTGACTGGCACATTCCATTTTCAAGATGGCGGTGCTAACTTCACACACGTTTTATTTTCTTATATTTCATTCTCTGACTTTAACGTATGTTTTAAATTCATAATTAGAGCAATCATGGTGTGAGAGGATTAAATGCCCATATCTCAGGATACTAGCTATCCCTATCTTATCATCATTCCTTAATCATGCACTAATTATTATATCAATTAATACTGTTCAATTTGTTTCATTAATATTAATAGTCAATGCCATTAGACTAATTATTATTCCTTACTTATAGACTTATTGTTTGATAAGGTTCAGTCTCATAATTATTTGATGAATTGAATAATCAGAAAATGCTATATACACTGTACATTGATAACTAAATTACAGCACACAAAAAATTCTGAAATTGTCTTACATGAATGGCAGGACAGGAAGTGTTTATTAAGGAAGATGCATGAATTCAGTTGGCTACTAAACAGGAACTACAGTATATAAAATTGGATGACAATGAGATATAAAATATCTATTTAGATAGATGCGCTTTCTTTTTGAATAATCAAGTTTCCATTGAAGTAGGGTGCTTCTCAATTTTACAATTTAAAACTTGCTTATGTACGTAGACCTTTAAGACGACTTAACTGCATTGAGTATTATAATCAGGAGTTAGCATAGATTGATTGTTGTTGCTAAAAGAAAATATCCATCCAATCATAAAAATGAAAACGTAATCAGAACTGTACGTGGAAAATTTTGATCACCGTGGTAGGAACCAGCTCGACATACTTCAGACTATCAAATGTTGAGACAGGTCACAATTTCAGCTTACTCACCTAACGTCAAATTTGACAGGAGCTCTCAATATTTGCTTATCTCTATGAAAGGATTCTGGCACAGTGACGCAGTGGTTTTACTGGATCTCATTGGCTGTTCTATTGACAGGACATTTCGTGTGCTAGCATCTTAGCGATGTCGATTCTGATAGTTCGAACAGACGCGTAGTTAATATTATGCTTCAATAAGACATTTGAGATCAACTTGTAATATTTCTTCAGTTCCCCCTTTAACTGGCGCCAGAGTTGACGGCAGCCTTTCTCTATTAATACAGAACTCAAGTTGCTACTACTACTAACAGCAATTTGCCTAGCGCTACCCCCAGCAAATGCTAACTTTATTAATACGTCCCCAGAAACCAAGCGCTCATAGAAATCACGTTTTTTTATCAATCCATAAAGCAGTCGAACCCAATTTAATACGCAATTATTTACGAATTTGTGCTATTAGCATGTGGATAGACTTTCACTTGGATTGTTGAGAAAATTGATCCTTTCATGAAGACTTGAAAATTCTCATGTCGATATATTGCAATGCAATGTCAGTCAAGCTAGTGCAAATGAAGGTTTAGAAATCCATTAACAACAGCAAACACTTTTGTTGAAGAATGAGCACCTAGTAAAAGCGGATATCATCCAAGCAAGAGGAATTGATTTCCTTATTCGAAAAAATCACATTGCGGCCTGGAATGTTTTGGAATAATGTAATATTCACATTTCCACACCAACAGCGTGGAGACGAATAAACGCAATGGGGTGTAAATCTGTCAGACTCAATATAGCACCACACTAGATTACACAAATGAAGAAGAAAATCCTCCAGTTTGGCAAGATGCAAGCCTTTGAGTATATAGCCTACTCTCAAAAACCAGTGGAATGCAGCAAACTATCCAGTATTCAGTTATGAAAGCATTTATACCTGTCAAATGGCTTCACGTAGACGAGAGTGAAAATATCTCCATTATCCTGGTACATTAAAACGGTCGGTTTTGCATCCAACCGTAGTAAAGGTTTGGAGCATGGCAAGCCACCATGGACCCAGGGGACTCCATCCATATAACGGACGTGTGATGAATCAGATTCTATACCGTATACCGCTATCATCCCGTAGCTTCGAACCGGTATGGAAACAGTGACAATTGCACTTACGTGCATGACATGTGCCTTGACTATTGAGAATTTGTCAATAAAGTAATCTGAAGGCTTTGTTTCAGTTACATGTATTATTCAATGGAAACCTGGCGAAGATTTTTTGATATTTATTTTTACTTTGATGGTAAGTCACTCCCAAGCCATCCATGGTCACTCCATACCAATATTCAGTTTTTTCTGCCATATCCGGATAAACTAGACACTGAATGCATCTTTCCTGTGTTTGCAAATGTATATATCTCAATAATGCGAAGTGGCTCATCTTTATCACAACCACATCACATTGCCAAAGTATCAATGACCAAGTTGATGATACCGGTAGGCATTACGTAAGTTATACATGATCTCAAGCTCGAACCGGCTTATGCACGAGAAAATCGTGATTGAATTCAATGATTTGTCTTATATTGTAGATAGGTTTTATATTCATAAGAAGATAAATGTGTGTTTCTTCTCCAATGAAAATATAAATTTTAAAATGTGAACATGTGAGAGCATGATCATCATCATCGTGATTCGTACAGACTTGCGTATGGTATTTTAGAAACTTCTATAAAATCATCTGATAAATAAACTAACAAATGAAAAAAATAAAAATACAAGTAATCTTTAAAGGCTTATAGTTGGAAAGAGTCAGGAGTATTTTCCGATGTTGATATGATTAGTTTTAAATCCTTGCACAAAATCTTTCGAGTGCTATCCGGCAATCATCTTCTTGTACCTGAAGATGATTGCCGGATAGCAGTCGAAAAATTTTGTGCAAGCATTTAAAACTAAATATATCAACATCGGAAAATACTCCTGACTCTTTCCAACTACAAACCTAAAAATGACTAGTCAGGGCCTCTATCAAGGTAATCTTCAAACATTTTTGTATGTACGCTAGGTCACCAAAAAATCAAAATCTATCTACATGTATCAGGTATTCGCACAGTTTGAAAGTAAGCCTATTAAGGCCCACCTTCAGCAACTGATAATACAGGGAAAAGTTTTGCAAAAACATAGGTTTTAGCTCTGTCAGGAATGCTTCTGTGAGTAGCTTAGATTTTGATGCATTTCCTGGTATAGTTAAATCAAAACTGAGTTTCAAGAAAATTTTGAGACGACTGTTTAGATTAGGAACCAAATGAACGACAGGTAAGAAAATTAACAAATAAGTCAAAATCTCTGCAGCTTTCATGTACGTATGGTCTTCAGTGCGAAGTTTGCAAAAACAATGCGAGGAAAGAATACAAATAATGCATCCATGTAGAATGCTCAGACAAATTCCACATGAAACTTTGAATCTAATGCAGTACATTAAAAGAAAGATGCGAAATGTCTTGGTCACTGCTTCTGCAAACAAATGCCTATTCGCATCATAATTCTTGCATTTCTAGCGTCGTTTCTGAATGAATTTGCTAGCGAATGTCAATTTCTTTGTCTGAAAGTGCTGCAGTAGCAGAAATAAAATAGTTTCAGATGATGTGTAGCACTCAGCACAAACAGCATACCAGGAAGCACAGCATTTAAAAAAAGAATTACAAGAAATTTAGCTGTCCTTTCGAGGACTAGCTAGGCTTTCCAGGTAGTGTCAATCACAAATTAAGAGTATGGTTTCAACATTCGATGGATCTTTTTCTTAGTCTCACAAACTCATACTCCCAATAAATGTCGCACGAAGTTCACGGTTTGTACGATAAGTTTATTGGAATACAGTATCAAGAGTTACAAAACATAATACTGCAGAAAGTCAGTCATCAGGAGATACTCGCCTAGTCGTGTTTCGAACCCTAACCTGAACACCCAAACCAAGACGAGTGGGGTCACACGCATAGTGGCTGATAGAATACTGAAAATGTAATGAAAGGCATAAGGAAAAATAGAATGAAAACCGCCAGCCCCTCCTCCAAAGATCCAACCAGCATTTTTGTGCTTGTGAAATGTTAGCTTCCGCGAGTTGGCTCAGTTAAACGAATTTCTGTTGTTCAATTTTACATAATCACAGTAAATATAACTTTAAGTTTGCAGACGACATCGTAGTATTCGCAACAAAATGGAAGATTGGGAGAATATGATAGGTGAACCTGCAGACGCAAGCAACTTAAGCGGACTGAAGCAGTGGTCGGATTCTTAAATTTTGAAAAATTCGTGCATCCTTTTTGCGGATGTCAATGATGCATTTTTCAATCATTTTCACCCCACCCTCCTGAATTAAATACTCTCATGTACATACATGTATACAGCCAGGGACATCTATGATTAATACAAGATATCTAAGGGACGTTCAACTCCCATACTATACTGGACTGGAGGCCAGTGACTTTGGTAGACTTGATTAATGACGATGTGTGTATCTGGGTAAAATCATGGAACAAGTGGTAAACAATTCAAATCATTATTGTAAAACAAATCAGAATCCAGCTGAATTTATTGATGTACATGTTAATCAATACGCCCGGCCCAGTCTTGCAGAGAAATTGTCGGAGGAATCTGTGCAGTGTACATATTCACAAACAAACACATCAACGATGGTAAATTTCAAATAAATTGTTACTTTCTATTCATTGATTTTCCCATTGTCTTATCTAAAACCTCCTCCTGTATAATTATTTGGACCACTGGTGGACTTCATTCGAGAATTCAAGAGCAATGAAGCGATATAACTAACATGTGTGATTTATTTCCGGCATTTAATTATTCAACTTTCATTGAACGAAAATTGATGACTACTTTTACCTCAGTCATACGCGAATGTTTTCATATTTATCGACGAAATTTATACGGATTTGGTGATCAACTGAAATTCTTATCAATGCTGCCCCCTAAATTGCCCAATATGGTAGGACATTAAAATCGCGGAAAGTCACCAATCATCACCTCTTGGCTTTCTTTTTATTCAATATGATCTTCGCATTTCATAAATCACTGACATAATAACATTTTATTAGTTCCCCGGAGTTTTGATCATAATTTGAAGGCCTCACAGGTGATGCTCTGTAATCACGAGATACCTAATAAGAGATAAAAATATATTGACATCGGTAGCCACTCATTGCAAGGAGGCGCACTTTGAAAGACAACACTGGTTACACTCTTCCACCAAAATCTTGATAAATGATCTTCCGAAGCAATGGACATTCAAACGAGCATTTTCACCTGTTATACCTATCAAATTATTGTGCATTGACGTTTCAACTTGTTTTTTTGCACGTTTCTGATTCCATCATCGGCAGACTTCCTTTAGATTTTAGTCATGTATTTTACTTTATAACAATGAATAAGGCATGGTCGTACTGCTGCAATGATTGCAGTAGCAAGTAAAATCATCACTGATCAGTTATTATTTAGTCCATGACTCCTTTGAGCAAAGGAAATAGACTCGAAAATTTTCCAGAAAGAGCCCACAATTCTCTAAAAAAGAACACATTGCTGAATCCATTTTCGCAAGCAAATCATTTTGCAATAAGCCTGTTAATTGCGCAAAAAATAAACATGTATAAAATGTTCAGAATTTATAACAATAGCCATTGATGCTACGTGGCGTAGGTGAAAAATGTCAATCACTAGCAATTGATATTGAAGCTGTTATTAACAGTTGCTATTCTTATGGGAGTTTTGTCGTTCTCTATTCTCTTCTTGACTGGGTCCAGCATCTTCTTTCAACAGATTCCCTGTATGAGTGCGCGTATTAGGGTATTGGATAATTGTTACGAATTGTTCCATGGTTTTATCCAGATGTGCACAAAGTATCGTCATTAATCAAGTCTACCAAAGTCACTGGCCTCCAATCCAGTACATGGTATGGGAGTTGAACGTCCCTTTGATATCCTACATTAATCATAGATGTCCCTGATACAGCATGGCTCAGCGAGTTTGTATCAAGCATCAAAATATAGCTATGACTCCGTAAATCTCTCCACTGCTGCTCTGGATGTTTACCATCAATAGGCGGATTACTTTCATTGTTATATGTCCAATTTATAAAACGAAGACAAGGTCAATAACAAAATATATTGAAGAGCTTTCGACTACGTCTTTATCATATGATCCTTTATCTTACGTCTTATGATAAAGATATAAAAATATTTATCTTTTAAGACTGTGCGTCGTATGTCTGTCTCACAGTTAGACAAATTAACAAAGAAGCAGTTAGTTTCAGTGTTGAAAGATGCAGTTGATGTGGCGGACCAAAATCCATCGATTTCCTCGTCCTCTCTGAAAAAAATTGTAGCAGATGCGTGTCTGATGCGATTACGGATATCAGGAAGGAACTTATTTCTGAAAGCAAGCGGCTCATTGCCGAGGCTGAAATTAAATGGGAGAGGAATTTGGTCATGGTAAGCGAGAGCATTCATAGTACTCTCAAGACTGATGTTCTGAATGAGTTACAAGACCGGGAGAGCATCGTAAGAACAACATTGTTGTTTTCGGTATGCCTGAGCAGTTAACTACGAATGCACCAGGTGCTAATTGCGACAAAGAAGATGCATTGAATATCTTCCCAAAAATTGGCATTGAAGATGTTAAAGTGGAAAGATGTTTCCGACTGGGCAACAAAACATCTCGACAGAAACCAAGGCCTATGAAAATAATTCTCTCGTCACAAATAAATAGAGATCTCATCTTGCGAGCAGCGCCGAAATTGGGCAAACTTTCTGACACCAATCAGTTTCGAAAGGTATTTTTAAAGCCTGATCTAACCCCGCAGCAGCAAGAGGAGGAACGAAATTTGAGACAGGAATCAAAGTGTCGTCGCGACAATGGGGAAAATGTTATGATCAAGAAAGGTAAGATTATTTTGAGAACCAGTGATTGACGTCTCCAGGCACCATCAATACTACTGTTAAATGCTCATTCAATTGCCACTCCTGGCAAAATGGATGATTTGCGGATAACTAAGGACTTTCTCAATCCTGATATTTTTGTAGTTACTGAAACCTGGTTAAATGATGATAATGATGATTCACTTTTTCTTTTAAATGGGTATCATTTATTGCGATGTGATAGAACTGGACGCTCTGGTGGTGGAGTAGCTTTGTGGCTACGTTCTTCTGTCAAAGTGAAACGTCTAATTGCTTCTCGCCTCAGTGAACTTTCATGCGAATATATAATCGTGCAATTTCGTTTTGGCTCATCGCATTATCTCTTGCTTGCCCTATATATTCCACCCGATGTGAATAGGTGTGTAGCTTCTTCGACAGAGATATCTGATTATTTAATTGAATTCATTGATGATGTTACTGTTGTATTCTCTGATATTCATGTTATTCTTTGTGGTGGTCTGAATCACTTTGATACATCTCTCCTGCAAAGTTCTCATGATCTATTTGACAAGGTGCTAATGCCTACTCGAGGTACTTCGATACTAGAACGTTTTCTAGTTGGCCGTTCTTTAAACCAAATATATATATGGATGCTTCAGTTGGTCCTCCATTGACTTCAAGACGTAGGGGCTCACATTGCCAAATACTTTTATCCCCAGTGAACATTGACACTGACATTGATTGTAAGGAATATCGTACTTTATATGATTTGAAGAGTTGTCATATTGCGGACTTTATCACTCGCTTAAATATGTGTTCCTTTCATGAATTGTATCATGTTAATGATCTGGATAAAAAGCTTGAAATATTTTACACGTTGTTTCAATCATATTTATCTGTAATCCCAAGTAAATCGATTGCCATGTCTACTCGTGACAAACCTTGGATGTCAGCTTACTTAAAAGATTTGATTAGTAAAAGATGGTTTGCATATCGTTGTAAAAATTTTCATATGTATAAGATCTATAAACATAAATGTAAAGAAGAAATCAAGAAGTGTAAAATGTCTTGGGTTGAGAGGTCAAGAAGATCATCTCGTAACATTTGGAGTGTAGTATCTGATGTTAAAGGCAATAAATAATGTGAAAAATCCTGTAGCTCCTATTTTACATGAGTTTTCTGATGCCATGAGTGCAGCCAATGCTATCAATGAATCTTTTGCAAAACGTTTTCACTCGGAAGACCGCTTTCCATACCATTCATCTGACACAACTTCAAATCGCAATGATGATGATTGGTGTCCCCTAACTAGCCCGCATGATGTTTTTCTGTTCTTAGAGAACTTGTCTACTAATAAAGCTACGCGCTTCGACGGAATTTGCAACCGTTTCTATAAGTTAGCGTCGCCATATATTTGTGAGCCACTGTGTAACATAATAAACTCTATCATCATTCAGTGTTATGTTCCAAAAGATTTGAAAAAATGTATTGTGTCTCCGATTCCGAAATGTTCTCCTGTCTCTTTCGAAAATCTTCGACCCATCACACTTTTAAGTGTCCCGGCTAAACTTTTAGAACATCATATACTTTCGACCATGCGTACTGCGTTCTATGAACGTGTACCCAGCTTTCAATTTGCTTATAAAAGAAATTCATGTACAACATCCTGTCTTGTTACCTTACATCATATTATTACAGAATTGTTAAAAAAAACCTGATGTTACTGGTTGCATACTCTTGAATTGATTTTTCAAAGGCCTTCGATACCATCAGTCACAGAGTATTGCTTCAGAAATTAAGACTTCTTCAGTTCCCTATACGTTTTGTTGAGTTTATGTCTTCTTACTTAAGTAATCGTTATCAAAGGGTCAAATTTGGGTCAATTGTTAGCTCAGAGTTGCAGGTGCTTAGTGGAGCTCCTCAAGGTTCCCTTTTGGACCCGTTTTTGTTCACTTTGTATTGTTACGACATAATGTCTCTGTCTCATAACACATCATTAATCATGTATGCTGATGACGTGTCTCAAGTGTGTCCAATTTTTAAATCTGATGTACCTGGATCTATCGAAATGATTACATCTGAATTTTATACTATAAACCACTGGGCAGAAAAGAATTATCTGAAATTAAATTTGTCAAAAACAAAATGTGTTTGTATAAGAAAGAAAAACTTTGAGATGTATTTTCCTTTCCCTTTTGAAATTGTCAGTGAATGCAAATTACTTGGTGTTGTGTGGAATGAAACTTTAAAATGGGATGGAAAATCTCACCGGTGCTTCTGAATGCATTATCACATCTGCTCACGAAATGCCTAAATGATGGCTTGGTTCCTAGAGCATTCACCTATTGTACAGTTGTCCCCATTCTCAAACGTTCTGGTCTAGATCCTGATATGATTGAAAATTACAGGCCGATCTCTCTGACAACAACTGCCAGCAAACTGTTTGAGTTGATACTGAAAGATGATCTTGACTCACTTTTTCAGCCTCATGAACTACAATTTGGATTCATCGCTCATCGTAGTACCAGCCAAGCCTCGTTGTTGGTTAATGAAACAATACAGTGGTATACGAAGCGAGAACCCCCTGTCTTTGTTGCAAATTTAGACGCTCGTCAGTGGTTTCCGTCAATGTGGCATGCAGGTCTCTTTCGACAATTAGAGAAGTATCTCTCTCCCGAGTGCTGGATCCTACCGTATGGTCTCATGGTATGAGTGCCGTATGGTCTCATACGTCTCATTTGGTGGTAAACAATCGAATGAGTATATGGTACGTAGAGGAACAAGACAAGGAGCCATACTCTCACCACATCTGGCAAATGTGCTCTTGAAACCACTGCTTGACCAACTAGACAACAGCAATCTCTGAGCTTCTCTGCTTGGATGCCATGTACCAGCAGTTTGTTATGCTGGTGACTTACTCTTGATTTCAACGAATCAATTACATCTTCGACAGCTGCTGGCCATAGTAGAAGATTTTGCTTCTGTTTGGCGTCTAAGTTTCACTCATCCAAATCCGAAAAAGACGAAGAGTCATTGTATTGTTTTCGGTGAACAACTTAGCACAGACTCCTAAGTGGGTTTTGAATGATCAACAACTTCGGGTAGCTTCATCCTCTAATCACTTGGGAATATTGATAGATTCGCATTGTCGGGGAAAGCCGCATGTAGACAGTCGAATAACACGTGCTCGTGGTGCTTTCTATGGTTTATCACCGGTCGGTATGTTTAGCCAGACTCTGGATCCTCATCAAAAGGCTTTCTTATGGAATACAGTCGTTCTGCCGAGTCTTACGTTTGATGTGATGTTGCACCTCTCTTGGTGACTGACATTGACCGATTAGAGGCATGTCAAGCATCAAGTAAAAAAGACAGCCCTGCGATTACCAAGAACAGCAAGACATTCCGCTCTTCTGAACGCACTTAATATCCCGCCAGTTTCAGAGGTACTTCGCAAGAAAATTCTGCGCACTTGGTCGAACTGCTTTGGCACATACACTCGGCTTCGACAGGCAATGATTAATGGTCTTGCTTTGTGGTGTATCTCGCATGGACTGTTGGGGGGATCGTTTTTGTTCTTGGTTGCAGACGTTTGTGGTGGCCATGCGGGTGTCATAATGGATGTGGCTAAAGGTAAGATAAGTAAAGATCGTATCTCAGCCCCTTTATGCAGTAATGGCGTCGTTGACAGCATTCGGACGGCCCTGGCATTCTCAGAGCCTCATAGATCTGCCATTTTGCTTCTTTTGTGCCGAAGCTTTTAACTTTTATATGACTTAGAATTACTAATTGTTATGTGCCCATGTACGATTTAAGTGTATGGTTGTCTTATATGACGCAGAATAAAATGAAATGAAATGAAATAATCAACAAAATTTGAATATCCTATTACTTGAAATGTGCATTACTTTCCGAAGATATCTAGAGTAAATAGAATTTGAAATGGGTAGGCCTATTCCGACAGTATAGCGGCGTGACGACGGACCTTAAACAAATACGAGCTATCCTGGCTGACCATACTTCTAAAATACAAAGACAAGTTGCCGAAGCTGTAGGAATAAACCAGTCAACCGCTCAACGAGTCCTCTAACAGTAGAGTGCAACTGGTGACTTCACCGCAAATTATGAGAATTGCGGAGGATAGAACAAGAAATTCGACGATAGAGACATTCGCCATATTCGTCAATTGTCCGAGAAAAATCCAAAAGTGACTCAACATATGCTTGAATGGTTTCCAGGTGCCTCAAGTGTTCTTCAGCTGGACAATGCCTCCTCTCATAACTCACGAAGAACCATTGCTTGTCTCGATATGCATAGCCCCAACGTCATGAACTGTCCTGCCCAATCCCCCGATTCACCAACCTAATTGAGAATTTAAGGGGCATTGTAGAACCGAGACTCAGAGATTGCAAATCTCATTCTCGCAGCGAAATAGCATCTTCAATTGTAGAAATATGGAATCGAGATGGAGAAACTCAAGAAATGTGCACGCCTTTGGTTGAAGATGTACCAAGACGAATAGCTTCAGTGATCGCTAACCGTAGTGGACACACTTAACATTAGTAAGAAAGCTTACTAAGCTTACTAAAGCTTAGAAAGCTCCTACTTTCATGTTTTCTTATCCTACACAATGTATGCTAAATAATCACGAGGTGTGTTTGCTTTTATATTGATTTGAAATGGTTATGCACTCAAAATTCGCAAATTTCAGGCTTGATGCAAACTTGCTGAGCCATAGGGCCTACTGTATGTTAATTTCAGAAGTAAAATCTTAGAATGAACAATGTGATCCATTTTTGGGGCCTCCCTTTATATGGCTGAACTAAAAATACAGTCATCCCTAGCCCCTAACACTGGTGTATTCTGGATGTCATCCATTAACTGACCACATAGACGTTATCCAGATAGACGTTATCTACGAATATGAATAGTATAATAGGTAATACGTAGTATTCATCTCGACAATTCAGATCGAAACCTGTATTGTTTCAGAAAATAATTTTGATTATTCACTCAATCAATGCACAAAAAGTTGCATATAATTCCACGAGGTATCAAATGCACGAGCACGTAGAATGAATGCTTTTGTCGCCGCTTAGGTGCATGTAGGCCTAACCATTTCAATGGAAAAATATTCACATCCAGAGCAGTCGTGCTGCGATCTTCATTGCATGTTGAAAGACAGCGATTTCACCATTCTACTGATGGTATAAAAGGAATGCATGCGAATGCCCAAATACAGGTGTAGGAATTAAAACGAATACCTGTTCTTGTTTTCAAGTTATACATAAACAGATCCCTCGCCATGGATGTTGTTTATTCGGACACTCGTTCATGCCAAGAAAAACGGGTATTCATCGTCACAAATTGCAGGGACTTTTTAGGTACCATAACTGTTACAATTTGTACATTTCCATTTGTTATCGCTGTATCACATCTATAAGTACATACTAGTACGGTGTGGCTCAGAAAATATTCCATGAGACAAAACTTATATGTGTTCAACAATATTTCGCGTGCACATAGTGATCAATTAATATTACTGCACATAATGACTGATGTTTAATTATGCATGAGTTAAACAATGTTAATTTCTTTTGTACATCTTTGCCATGGCAGAGACACCCAATTCCACTGCCTTCCTCTTCAGAACGCTTTGTGCGACTCGCTCCACTTCCCTTTCTTTTTTCTTAGTGGGAGATTCCTGCTCTAAAATAAGGCGATGAATTTCCTCCTCAATTTCCTTTGACCTTTTCCGCAAATCCTTTAGAAATCGACGCTGTTCTGCTTGGACTTTCATCTTATCTTTGATTTCCTTTTCTTTATTCTCCAGGTTTTGCTCCAAGTCCGATATTTTTTTGTTTTCTTGGCAGCTTGTACATCTGCGAGAATGTCCATTTCAATCTTCTTTTGTTGAGCAGCTTTTGCTGCTTTCTTCTCATCGCGGATACATCTCTTAATGTACGATGCATGAGCATTTGTAAAAGGAATGCTTCTCGCAGTCCAGTTGTTTGTCATCAAGCAAGACCGGCTGACCAATAACGCTTCCACCGCATAAGGAGCAAGGCTGCTCCTTTTCTCAGTGACTACATCAGACAGGTTGCTAAACAACCGTTCCACTTCAGCGTTTCCATGTGGTAGAACAAGTGGAAAATGGCGAACAATTTTACAAGGAGCGGTGTATGGCCAGAATCCGCAACATTCGTCCAGAAATCTATCATTTTCTCGTTCGTCCGATCTCCGAGGGGAGCTTTGCTGACTCTGTCTTGATGTAATCTTGCCTCGACCTATGCCAATATCCTCTTCTGGTGCCACAAGAGAAAGATGTTTTGCAGCACAAGTAACTCATTTCGTGAATTGCTTATCAAGTGAATGGGCAGGGTTCACCAGCTTGCACGATCGCAGAAATTTGTTTCCCAGGGTTAGATACTTCCGAAGCTTCACAGTGCCTGTCTTGAAGAACTTTTTCATGAATTCCAGGCAAGCAGACTGGCAAGCAGATTTCTTGCTGTTAGCAGCGATATCCGCATAATTCCATGCTAGCAAATATGACTTCTTTTGATATGATTTTAGGTACTGTAACCCCCATTGCGGCTTCCTTCTGACAAAAATAGGAATTTCACTGGGCAATAATTCATGCATTCGTGCATACTTCCTAAAATTATTCCTGCATGAATCCAACCACAAGACTGCAGTTAAATGCCGAAAAGACCAAGGTTATGAGAAACGAGTTTGCAAATGCAAAATTTATCAAAATTAATGGTGCTGAATTGGAGGAGGTAAAACGATACATATACTTAGGTCAAGTGATAAGCAAGACGGAGGGAATGGACGCGGAAATTTCATGAAGATGTGCTCTGGCATGGCGAACATTCGAAAGAGGCGGTGTATTTTTTGAAAGCGACCTCCCATTGTGCCTAAAAAAGAAAAGCCTTCGACCAATGCATTCTCCCGACATTGATCTATGGTAGCGAGACTTGGAAAATGACAAAGAATCGACGAACGAAACTGAGTACAACACAGCGAGAGCAATATTAAAAATTTCGAGAAGAGACAAGATGAGGAACACCTGGATAAGAGAAAAAAACAGAGTCAAAGACGAGCTGAGGGAAGCAGCCAGACAAGGATAGAGATGGGCAGAATATCTGGCGCGGCAGCGGGATGGACGTTGAACGAGAGGGGGACGGAATGGTACCTCAGAGAAGGAGTGAGACAGAGGGGAAGACAGAAGACTCGCTGGATGGACGACATCAGGACAGTGGGAGGAGCCAACTGAATATAAGCGCGGGCCACGATAGGGCAACCTTGAAAGTTCATATGGAGGCATGCATCCAACAGTGGATCGAAAACGGCTGAAGAAGAAGAAAAATAAATAAAAAGCAGCAATCTTGAAGAAAGAGCCTTGGGAGCAGGCTGCATGTGTTATGTATTTTAAATTTAGCCTATCATGCTTGTGGAGCATCTAAATTTGCTGACATAGAGATTAAATTGACTTCTCAGCCGCAACATTGTCCAATGCAAAGCTATGCATAGCCAAAATGCAAAAAATAAACTGCTAGTGTATGCTCTGTTGTTACCAGCGAACCGATGATGACTGCTGTGATGAAAAGGACGATTTTCAAAAAATTGACTAAGTTTTTTCTTATTTTTGCCGACATATTTGTAAGACAAAGCGAGTTGAGCTGCTAACTGCAACAATTGGCTATCAATGTGCCTATCCTACATAAAGTGTTACAGACGCTTCGGAAATTGATATCTTACCATAGCCGGACGATGCTCCAGAGTCTTGTACGGCGACAAATAATATGATATTTGTTAAGATCGTCAAATATAGAAAGATTCCCATGCTTAATCGTAGCAACTAGAGTCAGGAGTGCAGCTGAATGTCATCGCCGAGGAAGTGATCAGCACATCATGATACTTATTTCTATATGAATGTGTGTGACATATATTCCATCAATCATGCATGTCCGAACATTATTGTATTGTTCTGCAGGATTTCAATGAATTTTACTGGCGTAGAAAGTCTTGTATGATGAATGGGAGCCACGCATCTCACTGTTCTTGGAAAAAGATTTTATTCAACATCAATGATTCAGAATATTATTTTGGTAACTTCAATCCGACCCTCATGCTCATCAAATAGACAAGACAATGTAAGAAATGATGGAAAATTTTGTAGCGAAGGATAATTAAAACATTTTTTAATCCCGGCGCCGCTGGTCTACGTACCTTTAGACGCAGCGCAGGGCCTCAAGCGAACATCAGAGATGCACCAAAGTCACACGTGCGTGTGTTACAGGACGAAGACAAATAACTCCATCCTTGGCGCATTATACATGAACACAACTTTTAGAAAATATGGTCTGAAAGTGAACACTCAATTAATGAGTTGGCAGCCGCGACGAATATGATCAGATCATTAATAATTACAGATGATGGGTAGGTCAACATCATCTGAGTCATGTTTTCGGCCCCGTGCCACCGCCCAGACCATTTTTTAATTGTGAAGAATTATCACTGAATGAATTGAAATAGACATAATACAGTCATGGGAAGGTAGCTTCCACTTATAGTTTTCAGGTTCAACGGACTTATATTAACGGAGCCCACCAGTGCATTGCTAGACAAACTCTTACAGTGTAGTTTCCTGCAACATGGCACTAAATTTATAAAATAGCTCATTTATTTATAATATCATTACTATTATGTAATAAGATATAAGTACATTTGAGTTTGATTTTGGTTCGCTATGGTTTGCATTCTGCTGCTGTATTTGCCCTGGAAGAGTGGATGGCTACTTCTTATAAAAGGTTACTTATTGACATCTGGTTTTCCCAAGCCTTTTTATAGACGTCATGAAGAACTAATTATGGAACAGCTTCACACGAAAGACGACAGTTTGCTATCCAATGAGATGGAATCGTTTTCATGCTTCTATAAACCAAAGAATTTCAACAGCAAACATGAAGGTGCGACAGATGAGAGAACAATCTAACTGGTATAAGGAACATTTAAATGTGGCATGCTTCTATGCAACACTGACTACCTTATTAAAGTACTTTTAAGGAGATCAGTAGCAGATAAAGTACTTCATTTGTGTTGTAGCATACATCCAGATTTAACGTGCAGGGGGCTGTTTCTCATCTCAACTCATTGCTTGCTTGAGAGTATGATTTCTATTGTAGACTACTATTATTTGTGTTTAATTCATGACTATAAATTGTGATCAACAATTATAAATTCATAATTCATGCGAATATATTTTCGAAAAAACACCACTTGTAATCGCACAGCAGTGGAATTTTCGCGAGCTTTCGACCGCTGTCTGCTGTCTTAATCATGCTAAGTGAATTTTGCGTGTATAAACTGAACATCGGTCGAAAGCTCGCGAAAATTCATCTGCTTTTCGATTACAGTGGTTTTTTTCGAAAATATAGTTGCCTGAATGAACATCCCACTTGGAAATAGTATATTTGGCTAAATTATAAATTCACGTATATTTTTGCATGTAGAGTATGATTATTCCTGAAATCATAAAATTGTCTCATTTTTGAAGACATAAGCGTCAAATTTTTACGTTTCTTTTTTTCAGCAATTCTTCCTTCTATCAAGACATTGAACTTAAGATCTTCAAGTCATGGCGATATGGTAATTTTGTTATTTGGTTATCAACCAATCCGTAGAAGATTGCATTTCAATTTTTAGACCTATAGATTTTGTTGTATCAACGATTTACAAACATGCCACAGTTTATATATCACTGTTATACATCTTTTGATTGACGAGTTAATATACATATTCCATTTTTTCATATAAAGGTGTTTTTGATTGAATGATGAAAAATTCTATCATATGTTCGTAGCGGATGTTAAAAATAAGTCTAAGTGTTGAAAGATTAATTTGATAGCTTGGAAAGATTCGATGAATTAGACACAGGGTTTTGTGTGTGAATGAATCCACGTAAAGGTAGACTTTACCCAAATAATATTTCTATGGATAACCAGAGTCTCCTAATACAACAGCATTCCGAAAAGGTCGCCAGTTGAGTGTGTCGAATTCAGGAAATATATTGGACTTTTTAAACACACGTGCGTCATGAACACTTCCAGGATATTTAGCACTGACGTAATTGAAACACATTGATTAGTCCGACAGCTAGAACGAGTTTCTGCAGGGAGTGAGGCCGAAAATGAGACTTTCACAGAATGATGTACATCTTCTGCATACTACGAATCTGCACGTTTGCCGAGTTCTAGTTAGTTCCTCTTCTTGTCAGACAGGATCAAAGGAAAACACATGTACATCCAATGGGACACAGATTGCAGTTTTTGGTTAAAATGAAATTTTCTATGTTTTCGCTTATCAACTGGAAAGTATCAAGTCTGGAGTCATAATTCTTGACATGGGATGTCTTCAGGTCATTTCCTATTATGTACATGTGATATTATCATGCTTCAGATGGGCAATGTATGTGAGAATGCGGTTGAATGTGGATAAAGCTGCTCAAAATGTTTGTGTTAGCAGACATTAAGAGACTCTCCAAATTTAAATGTGTTTGGCTTATAGACAGGGGTGCGTGAGCATAAGAGGAAATGACTTGAAGACATTCCATGCCAAAATTATGACTCTCAGCTTAGTGTTCTTCGTTTAAACAGAGAAAAGATAGAAAATTTCATTTTAGCCAAAAACTACAATGTGCGTTCCATTGGATTTACATGTGCTTTTCTTTGATCCTGTCTGACAAGAGAAACTCACTAGAACTCGGCAGACACATCGATTCGTGGTAGGCAGGTGATGTACATCATTCCGTGAAAGTCTCATTTTCGGTCTCGTTCCCTGCAGAAAATCGTTGTGGTTGCCGGACTAGACGCGTCGCATACCATCATTGCATTGATGGAATGACTGCTTTTCCTGTTAACAAAAGCAGCTTCGTTGCTTGAAGGAGCCTTGATAGAAAAATGTCTACCGTCTATGCAACCGCATGCAGTTGGAAATCCGCAAATGGAATAGAATCTATCCGCAGCAGTATCACTAGTCACCCATGATATAAAAAGAATGTAGTAAGAATTGCATTGATAGACAGCCTAATAAGCAGCATCTTCTTTTATAAATACATTGTATAAATAGGTGATGAGAAAGTCTCAGCATGTAAGAGTTTAAGATGAGAAATTGTTCTTTGTTAAAAATTAGTTTTGTCGTATATTATGGATTCCTACTTGTGAACTTCTTGTTCAAAAACTCACGGTTTCCTTTTCATTTTTACGTTTCTTTAGCAATAAGTTGAACAAGACGAATAGGGAACCTATGCACACCTCTGGCGATGAAAATATCGATCACCCTTTCTTGGGATTCATTTTTCAGTATCTGACAGCTGATGGCTGTGTTGAGTGATACTTTACGTGAAACCCTTTTTATCAGTGACAACAAGCCAGTTTCACAATAGTTCTGCTTGTTCAAACTGCTTGGAATTCGAAAATGATTAGCATTTAAACATTCTCTCAAAAACGCCATGCGGACAGTACTGGAATCATGCGGAGTGGATGCTAAGATTATCCACATTTTGAAGATCATGTACTACGGCGCCAACACTGCAGTTAGACTCGGAAAGAAATCTGATGACTGGTTCAGACAAGGATTCCAGACAGGGCGATCCTCTTTGATCTGTTATGTTACTTTGTATACCTGGAACGTGTTGTAACAATGCGGCAGGGGTGTCAATTCAGGGACGGCCTATCAAGAACCCAAGACTTGCCAATGAAATAACACTTTCGGATGAAAGTTGGTGTGAGCTGGAGAATAGCCTAAACTTCATTTCTTCAGATGCAGGAAGATGTGGACATAAGACCAAAACCGTTAAAATGAAGGGATTAGTGATAGTGGATACTAGCAAAAAAAGCAGAGATTTCGACCAACAGTGCAATCGAAACCGTCCACAAGTTCACATATCTTGGAATCACGATAGATGGCGAGGGATGTGCAATGAAATTCGTCAGCGTATTGGCATGACCAGGCATGGCATTCAGGACGTTAGCAGGCTTTGTCAAAATATCAGGATTCACGTGATTAGCATGAGAACTATAATGCACGGTGTTGCAAGCGTGCTTCTTGCTGATGCTTACTCCGGAAACGTGGACGCTGAGAAAGACGGATAAGCGATGCTTTTGAGTTGCAGTGATTCCTAGGGATTTTCAGGGCTGCCACTCTTATCAAAAATAAAAATCGGAAAGTCAAATCGGAATGCCCCCCCTCGATAACGTAGTCGTGGGCCCCCTCAAAGTAAGAAACTTACGATTATTCGATATCACACAACCAGGTGAGTTTTGAAAGCGTTAAAGCAGAAGTTGAATCTCTTCTAATAAAAATGCTTCTGAATCGTCACAGTTAGCAAGTAAATGAATTAGATTATTACTGATGCTTACTCAATCATCAGTTTCAACAAGGTGCACTAGAGTACATGACTCGAGCAGCTACTATTTTCAAGAGAACCGTTTTCGAATGTTAGACAGTGTACTACAAAGACCCCTCTGCCCTCTCCCTAATACAAAATCTGCATGAAATTATTGAACGATTGACGATTTCAGCTCGATGTAAAGACTGCTTATTATCGAATAATCTACATGTAGGCCTATGGATGATTTTACTGAACTGTTTCAAGACACAAATTTATAATGCAGTATTTCTCGTGCAGCTTTGCCATTTTCTATTAATCGTGCCATGACGTCACACTGTGCAAGATCCCGTTTTTGTTTGAAGAATTTTCATGCTACCACTAGGAAATTGCTGTTCAGCTGTTCTACGTTTGGAAGACCGCTTCAGCAGAGAGATCTGGTCACAGCAAATATCTTCATACAAAATCCATGGTCAGTGCGGTTTAAATGCTTGGGCAAGCCATTTTCTTTGAAAGAGCCATCATTCTTTCGAGAAATCAATAATGTGTGGCAAAATCTTCCTTTCTATGCTGTATAAAATATACTGAATGTCATGAAGGATAGGAATATCTTCATGCAGGATGGAATGCCGGCGCACTAATAAAGACCCATCGTAAATTATTTAAACAGCAATTCTCCTAAATCCAGGGATGAGAACGCGGTGTCAGAATAAAATTCGGAAGATATCTTCTAGGGGCCCAAACGCTACATTTTCTGGGGTTCATTTTTAGTTTTGATATGATGACAAGTAATCCAAGATTCAATTTTAAATAGTTATGAATCTTGATGCGCCTACACACTGTATACCATATGCTGCGACTAAAAATACGTTGACCATTAATGCATTTAGGCCATAGATAATAATCAATTGGAGCTCAACCATTTTGAGGCAAAGTATCGCAGACAAAACCTCGAGCCTTTAATGAGTGTAGCTAGTAGAGTTTTGATGTTTTTAAAGCGCTGCAGGCAAAACCTGCACACTTTTGGGAGTATAACTAGTTGAATTTTGATGTTTTATAAAGAGCCGCAGGCAAAACCTAGAGCTTTTTGGGAGTGCAACTAACAGGGTTTTGATGTTTTATAAAGCGCCGCAGGAGAAACGTCCACCCTTCGCAGTCTCAAAAGGGCCCCTTCATAATCTCAAAAGGACCACTCACGATCTTAGAAGGGCCCCTTCGCAGTTTCAAAAGGACACCTCACGATCTTAAAGGGGCCCTCACGATCTTAGAGGGCCATTTCACAATTTAAGTTATTCAAAATCCAAATTATTTGTTCCCTGGCAAAATGTTTCCTCACTACTTAGTTTATTCTAAAAAACCGGAAATCCGGTTAAAACCGGAAGAGTGGCAGCCCTGGATTTTAGTTGTTAGATGGCTTCACCGCACCACCAATTATGAAGTCCTGAGCAGAGTCGAACCTAAGTTACGGATTGTGTAGATGAATAATAAGCGCAAAATGTGTCTGTTCGACCACATCTACCACATGAAAGATGACACAGAATGACAAAGTAGACTTATAACAGGGGTTCCCATCCATTTCATGTTGCGTACCCAAATGTAGAAAATCAGAAGATTTTTCTTTATTCCGCGTACCCTCACTGAACATATAAAGAATAGCAAGATTTCAATCATATAAATTTGATTACACGTAGAAATATACTAAATTCGTAATTGAATAACGCAAAAATTTAACTAGGCGCAACTGATGCGCGCTTAAGTGTACCAACACAAGCGCAGCGACAGCCATGCTCCAACATCAAACAAGCTCTTTGTTTGCTTTTAATCATTACTATGGTGGAGAATCCGGATTCATATAATTATGTGGTTGGGGTCGAGTTGGTGGTCGCTAATTAGCAACGGTTGCTTCAAGGCGATGATGACAACCCAATGCGGAATGCGCACAAAGTTTAGCATTTCATCTGACCCATGATCAGGAAAGTGGTGAAAGTAAAATTGACTGATATTAAATCTCCCATATTCTGCGAACCCCTGACTTACAAGAAACAATGAAAGACACTATGAAGAATAGACTTCTTCTCACAATGTGGTCAACGAGCGCCAACTCCCAGACCTTTGCTGCCTTTCATCAAAGTGAACAAAGGGAAGTGAGTGACGAGTGTTTCAGTTGAACTGAACGGCATAGCGTAAAATTTTTAAATGAACAGGCGAACTGAGTGAACGAACAAAATAGTTAAATGAACGCTGAACTGAGTGAGCTGAATAAATGGCCGCATTCAAATGCACTGATGCACTTGGATCCTGGAACGATCTTTTGCATTCAAGCTTCGACTATACCGTGTGTCCGTAAAGTCTGGAAAATTTAAAATTCAAATATTTTCGAAAGTGAAAGAAGTCGAGCAAAACATATACTCACACGTTTTAAGTCATTAAGACAATATTATGAAAATATTATTAGTTAATGTACATCTTTGCTTCATCAATCATAGAGATCATTTTAAAAAACAAACTATATAATCCAATTTATTCAAAACTACCGCCACCAACTTCTCTAGAATAATCAAGTCTAATACAGATATTGGACACTACAACTGACAATTATTGCGGAGTAGCACCGTCACACACTTCTATAATTCCTTTCTTCAAATCGTCCTTCGATTGAACAGGTGATTGAACATCATTCTTATGCCAAGCCAAACATGTCTTAGTGCAACTGTCTCAGCCAATGACTTTGGTCTTTCAAAAACATTTTTGTTTGATTGCAACGTCATGTGACGTCATACGTTACTGCCAAACTTCCCTATTTATCTAGCTGTTAGAGTGTATCAGTCATGGTATTGTTTTTTTGCTTTTGAAGCATTCGTCAGACTGTGGTATTCAATTAGTTTATGGAACTCAGCACGAAATTAGAGTTGCTAGAATGCTACATTTTGTGTCACAAGAGTCATCCTACAGCTGCTCTTCGCGAATTCAAACGCAGGCACAATATGATCCGAGACCCATTTTCTGCTGCGACTGTGCTCAAATTAATGACTAAATTTTATGAAACGGGCAGTCTGCATGATAATCCACGTTCCGGTCGTCCTAGACTAAGTGAAGAGGATGTGGCTTCTCTGCAATCGCTTCTGCCATCGCTTCTGCAGAGGGACAAGCTTTCATTCGTCGTTTGTTAGTGGAGACTGACATAAAGGAGACTTCAGTTCATAAAATAGCCTGATCTTGTTTGCAGTTATGGCCCTACAAAATCTCATTTTATGCACGACTTGAGTTTGCTGATTGGGTGGAAGCAAATGAGGATCAACTTCCGAACATCCTGTGGACTGATGAATCTAACTTTACTGTCAATGGCTCGACTTCTTTCACTTTCGAAAATATTCTAATTTTAAATTTTTCCAGACTTTACGGACAGACGGTACATGTATTTATCGATGGAATGATAATTTGCGCCTTAATAAATGAATTTACGCTTCACCAGTAGCTGCAATAACGAAAAAGCAACGCTGCACTTCAAAATGCGACAAAAGCAGTTTTCTCAGTTTAAATTTGTCATAAAGTTTTTTGCAATTATGATGAATGAAACTCAGTGGCTACCACATCGCAGCTGGCATTTAAACGCTTTCAATCTTGAGTGCATTTTTCACATTTTTTCTATATTCATTAGAATAGAATTTTCTTTTAAAGATGATTTCATTCAAATAAAATATTAATCCTTATTACTACATTACTACACAAACGGAATTCATATACGAGCATTTTTACGGTGCACATCACTCTTAAGCACTGTTTTTAAAAAAATGCATGTAGTCTACTACTTGCAGCTATAATCGATTATTCTTGCTCAACTGTTTAGCTGTATCACTAAATTACGAAAATCACTTGTGTTCAGTGTTGTCAAAAAACCCAAAATACCCATGGGTTTTTAATTGGTGGGTTTTTGAAAAACATTCACCAATTGATAGACGTCCGATCGAACTTGAGACAGACATTGATAATAGGTTATGTCCGATGTCAAATCGTAAGCTCAACGCTGTTTTCTAATTCAAGTATCAAACTAGTCAGAACATAATATTTCTTTATTATCTGAAACACACGTCATATTCATTTGATACTACCGAGACAATTCGTTCGGTATGAGATAAGACATAATTCAGGCTTAACGTCTAAATGGGTTAATAATTATGTATCTACATGAAATTTTAAGTAACTCTGACATCAGCGGATTATCTAGTTTAGCAGTTATGTCAATGAAAACAAATTTACGAGATACTAATACAACTGAGCGCATATCACGTGTATTATTTCGTCATACTAAAATCAATGATCCAAAAATGTTCATAACAAAAAGAGTAACTATTGCTAAAACTACTAAAATGGTATAGAAAATCTTGCGACCGTGAAAATTTATTGATATAACAGACTGAGTACAGCGCCCAGAGACAGCAATATAGATTGAATAACTATAAAATTTTACTAATCAGAGTAAGACATGTACAACTACCAACAAAAGTCTGAGACCACGCTTATTCACCAGATTGAGTTTCAAAGTTGGGTAGGCTGTTGAAGTTCCGATCTGATGATGTAAAACTTGCATTTAAATATCCTAGCCTTATATAGAAGAAGCACAATCTACTATTTTAAATAACCCAGCCTGCTATTTAAAAAACCCATTGGTTTTTGAATGGTTTTTTTAAATATGCCAACCCTGCTTGTGTTGGAATATCACAACTTTTACGCATAAGAAACGGACTATTTTGGTAAGTCAATTTCATTAATAATCAGCTACATACCCTAGCAAAGCCTAAAGCTAAACAGCTAATAGAGCAACTGAGTAAATACTTAGTAAATGACACTGTTAAGTTTCTTCTCAATTAGTCTTTGATGCTGGGTTGTCTTCTATGTCTGAGCTTTGAGTGATTTGTGATATCTTTGGTCTGTTGTCAGTACGCTTGAATTTGATATCTTGTTTTCCGTAGTCGGTTACGTTATAGCGCTGCTATATCCTCCTCATCTATCTATGTAATGTAGAACTTGACTGTGATTGCTGTCCTTGCTTTGACAAAGGACGAACGTCCGAAACGTCGGCAATAAACATACAATATCGAGAAATTTCGGCCTTATTTTCGTTATTCTGGAGGCATCAATCTTAGTTTCAAATCATGAATCCTAAGCACATCCTCCTCGCGACTCTTTTGTATGTGATTGCTATAATCTGTGACTTTTAAATCTTCCTCCTAACGTCGTTCTAACACTGCTGCAATTTGAAATACTGTCATGAGATGCTGTTATTTGGTTAAGCCATGAACCATTTGGTAAGCTTTGCTGTATTTGAAGTTCTGTGTAAAGATTGTATATACTCTGTTATGTATTTTGATTTTGGAAACCGTCTTCAAACGTGACAGTATAATTAAAGTGATTCAAAGAAAGACGCGTTTTCAAAGGCTTAAAACAGAGATTATGCAGACACTATTTAAAACTTTCTAAAAAACCAAGGTGCAATCATGATCGTCTTGGTAATACGAAAAGTAAACATGGAGAACTTGAAATTATACAATTTAAAATCATTACTAGCAGTTCACACACTACACGTTTCATGGTCTTTGAGGGAATATTAAATCGAAAATAATGAAAAGAAATAGACGCCACAGTCGCTCATCTGATTTCTTCTCTTTATCAACAAGATTTATAACACTTCCAAACGTCTTGCGTCACTGACCAGATGGTTTCCATAATCAACTTGTGTCTATTTTCACCCTCATTATGTCGTCTTTATTAAATGACTGACTTTCCCAAATTAGGGAAGTCTTTTTGGATTATTTGTATTATGTTATGTTCTAAGTCAATAAGTCTTTCAGGGAGGATGTTAGTTTAATTCGCCTTGAGAACTACCGCTCATCAAATATTCGTCATTCACCATCAAAAAATATATTAAAATAAATATATAAACGTTCACTTCAAAAACAATTTTACAGCCACCAATGTAAATCGTGGGTGGATTATGCAAGAAGCAGATGGCGGTATGCTATCATGTCATAAAATAGAACTGTTGCACAGGCACACATCCATTATAGTTTACCTTGCAGGTAGCAGCTTTCACAAACTCGAATATTGAGCTAGGAAGCTGAATAATTTTCGGATTTCTATATGAAAACAATAAAGTCATAGTGCTGTTCATTGAATTTCCTTTGTTGTTACCTTAATTTCATTTAAGTTCAATTCTTTAAGATTCCTATCAGATATTTTTCATGTCTTTTGATGTTTAATTAGATCATAGTACTTAAGTACTAAGACCTCTGATATTGCAAAGATATGTAGTAAGCAAGCACAGGAACAAATAACAAAGGTTTACTTTAAACTCATCAAATATATTTTAGACATCAGGAACATAAAGTCCAAACCATAGAGTAGGTATATCAGGTACAGTAGCAACTCAGCATTTATTTAATCCCCAATGTCTATACAGTTTCGATTTCATTCAATGACCATGAGTCGAGACCAAGTACCACCTGTGAGTTATGCAAATTTTTACACTTTTGGAAAAATGTACACGAATTTTACTGATCATGATAGCAATGCAGAATATAGAATAGTATTCCACAAAATCCTTCATGTCATGACAACCAGGAGAGGTAATATAGTTTATTAAATTAGCAATTCGTTGGGTTACCAGTACTAAAAGCTCAGCTTTATCATAATAAGATTAGTTTCTTAAGCCTGAACATATCACAAACTATCTGCCGCTGAAAGAAGAAAATCATCGATCAAAGAAACTGACAGGGATACGGAGTCCTATCATTTTGATAGGACTCCGACTCCGGGGTCGGATAGGACTCCGGCTTTCGATAGGACTCCGACTCCGGGTGGCCAATATATAAAGCCTAATTTTAAAAAATAACTAGTGACCTACATCATAGATCATTATAGTCTTAGCTGAACGAATGTTGGTGATCATTGCTGCATCAATTATCAATCTTTTTCGATGAAAGTTCATCAAATGTCGCTTTCAGTTGGATGCATACGACTCGGCTCCTCCCATCTTCTTGATGTGTGCTTCACACGGGTTTTCTCCAGTCTCTACTAGAGAGGTAAATCCCCGATCCTTCTCAAAAAATATAAGTACACTTTCGATTTTAATATGCGCTTTAGAGGAGCCATCGCACACGATTAACGTGATGGTAAGAGGATGTTCTCAAACAAACTAGTATTTCATTTTTGTCTCTGATGTGACCTTTGGCGCGCAGGTGTGATCGAGGCTAGGAAGGCTTGTCTTCTCTACTAAATCACCGAGTGAAAAGACAATCCCTTTTCACTATCACGGGTCATTCCCTCAGCTATTTCAGGCTTTGCATGCACTGCTGTCTCTGTACTTTTGCTTGACGGAGAAAGTTGATATCATGACAGTGACAGCTAAATGAATGAGAATAAATAATTTGTTTGTATCATATTTCGGATTTGGTTGTAGGCCGGAGTGCGGAGTCCTATCATTTGATAGGACTCCGACTCCAGCAAAAATTATAGGACTCCGGGACTCAGACTCCGACTCCGCATCCCTGGAAAATGATCATTATTAACTTTAAAAGATGTCAATGGGTCCACATTACTTTTACAATTCAGATTTAAGAAATGACGCATTGTGAATCATAAAATCATGCCACTGAAAACTGAATTAAAAACATGAAACTTCAGGCACGACAGCACAATAAGAGCTCGACTTTTTTCATGAAGACTTCCATTATGCCGTTCCTTAGAGTTCCTTGATCATCAGCATAACTTCCGCTTATTTGCGATGCTTGTCAGCAAATATTCATGCCTTTTGATATCTAACTTGTTTCATGCTAATAATAAAGAAGCTTTATGTCAGTAGTATATAAATCAGCAAAAATCTAGCTAGCTCTTTAAAAACTGCTCAAATATTTTTTTGGATCACAGAAACGTGATCTCCGCAAGAAACTGAATCCTTTGATACAAAAAAAGTCACTGTATACAGAGACTTTTTTTAGTCGACACCAAAGAAATTTAATATTATAAGTGGCTAGATAGGAAATAGACGTGCTTTTACCTAGTGTGCAACGAAGCCAGTGAAAATCAGCTGATAATGCATATATTTGAAAATATTCTGTAAGCGAGCAACATATATTCCTTTTCATTGCCTCTTTTTAGTAATTACAAAAACGTATTTTATCAATAAATCCAGAAATTTTTTTTATGTGTCTAGAAATAACGTCTAAATTGCAACAAACAATAATCCAACATTTTACTTTTTCAGATGTTTTGCAAAACACAGTTGTAAATAAGAGTACCTACTCCTGATACAATTCTTTCAATTAGACTTTATTGCACTTTTGTTGTATAGGAATAATACAAATGAAAACCAATTGTTTCATTTTTATATGAAAGCAGAGTAAAGTTCACTAACAATTCATTAGTGATAAATTTTCCATGGAAAATTTTTGGAAATTTTGAAAGTTTTGATTTTTTTGTGACTACAATTTGACCGCTTCCACAGCCGAGGCAGCGACACACCAATAGAATGGGTCTAAAACTCTTGATTTCATCATTATCTCGAATATAGCGATATTGAAAAATGGAAAATTTTGAATTTTTGTGATGATTTTTGCGCTTACTACCACAGCCAAGGAATGGACATATTCAATAGAATTGTTCTAAAACTCTAGATTTCATCATAATATTTCAATTAAAACAATCGTATCAATACGAGTCCCGTCCGCGGATTTTTTAGCATTCCTTTGCCACCAGTGGCTTGTGGTAATTTGTTAGCATTTTTAATTTTCACACAGACACCGTTTGGGATAACGTAATTTTTTTTCCTTTACAGAAGGTGTATAATTTCATGCAATATGAAAGATCTGTCCAGAGCAAAGATATTGCACTTTATTTTCGAGTTTACTTATAGCTTGAAAGTTGAAATATATTATATACACTGCTGATCAAAAGTCTTGACCCACTTTAATTTTTTTTCGCTTTTCTAATTTAATCGCATATTTTATATACAATGTCATTAAATTTTAGTTAGTACAGTATTTGGTTTTCATGATCCTATTACTAATGATGCATTAGTAGATAATAGGAGTAATATAAACGGTTATTGTGGTTCACACAGTACTTTGAATATGAGTGTAGGTACTTTAGTAGTGGACAAATGTCTTGGCCCACCATCATAAAATAATAACAAGCTGCATTTCTGTGTCAATATACACCTATATAATCAGACTACTTGATGATCAACGTCTTCGAGAAAGCACATTGACGAATTCCTCCCTCAATAATAGCGTTAGCTTCTTGAGAATAGACGACGGAGCTCCACTGAATTGCAAGCAATGATGCAAGAAGCTGGTGTCTAAGTCAGCAAACCGACTATCCGCCGCAAACTTGCTCAACTGGGTTATCGGGCATATGTCCCGAAGAAGAAACCCTTTCTCACCAAGCGAATGAAATTTGCACGTCTTGACTGGGCAAAGAAACATGAGCATTGGACCGTCGATGAGTGGAAGAACGTTGTCTGGTCCGATGAATCAAAATTCAACCTGTTCGCCTCTGATGGTAAGCGCCTAGTTCGTAGACAGTCTCATGAAGCCTATCATCTTGACTGCTTAAACTGAACCGTCAAGCATGCACCCAGTGTCATGATGTGGGGTTCCTTCTCTTGGTACGGCACTGGGCGCTTGCATATCTGCGACGGCATTGTGAATAGTGCCCAGTATCTTCATATCCTCGAGACCCGACTTCTGCCAACCATGAAAGAAATTCAAGACAACCAAGGAGTTCCCCCAGAAGCATTGATCTTTCAAGACGACTCAGCTCCATGTCATCGAGCAAAAATTGTGGAGAACTACATTGTGAGCCAGCGGATTGATACTTTGGATTGGCCAGGAAATTCCCCTGATCTCAATCCGATCGAGGAACTATGGAAAATTCTCGGTGACAAGGCGATGACTACCAATCCCAGAACCAAGCAGGAGCTGATTGCAAGGCTTGTAAAGGTTTGGCACCACGATCTCAATCCGGCCCTCATGAAGAATCCGGTGGAATCGATGCCGCGTCGCTGTGCTGCAGTGATAAAAGCAAAAGGCGAGTGTACCAAGTACTGAGTTTGAAAACGATTTATGATAGTTTTTTTGTATTTTTTCGTACTGTTTGTTTAATGGGACTAAAAGTCTGGATTTTTATAGGCCTATTTGAATACAAGTCTATTAAGCAACTAATGTTCATTTTTGCCTTTTTCTGTAATTTACTGCTGTAAAATATCTCTTGGAAATTAGGGCAGTCCATCAATTGGTTGACAGTCATTTGGATAACAGATTTTTGACATGAAAAGTGATGATGAAATGACTGGTGACTGGTGAGTCATTGTCTGTCTAGGTCTATTGAAGTCAACGCTGAAAGATTGGTCAACTCATGGAAAGTGATAGCTATTGGTATTACAAGGTGCCAGTATCCTCTTTATGATGGGCCAGTAGGATTAGAAGCAGTAGGTAACGGGTTATTTGACGCAGAAATACAGCTCAGTATCATTTTATGAAGGTGGGCCAAGACATTTGTCCACTACTAAAGTACCTACACTCATATTCAAAGTACTGTGTGAACCAGGGGCGACGGCAGGGGCGGGCCAGGCAGGGCCGCGGCCCTGCCAAATTTCATCTGGCCCTGCCTGTGGCCCTGCCAACTTTTTGAGAGAATTTTGAACATTTCGTAAATTAACAGTGTAGCAATATTTTATTCATTCTTTTGTATTATTCTTATTTGGTATGGTTGTTTTGCAGAGAATACAGATGAAATATTTGACACGTATTTGTTGTAACGACGGCTGTTCTCACTCCATTGACAAACCAATTATTTTTATCGGTTTGTTTAAAAACGGACAATCTAAATTGGATGTCCATGACCTTGACGATCAGCTGTGATATTTTTTTTCAAATTGTTTTACAATCTTATCATCTTGCACTCTTATTAGGCTAATCATTCACCAATACCTAATTTATGCAAATAAAATAAACTCTATAACTATAAACTGAATTCGTAATTACAATTTTAAAGAAAATTAGGACAATTAATACGCTATATTTATCGGAGGACCAATACGGCCAAAATCTTATTTATTTCATTTTTTGGCACAGGGCTGCCGACAGTCCGGATTTCATGCGGACGTCCAGATTGACCAGATTTCAGAATCAAGGAAGTATTTCCAATTTTACAGTAGTAGTTAATAGTATTGCGAAATACGCATTATGTTAGAGCAACCTTTTTAAAAGGTCGTATCATTGACGCATAGGGTCTATCCTTTAGATTTTTCTGTTGTAAGATAATAGGCCTACTTTTAATTCTACATTTGAAGTATGGTAACCAAATTTGAAGCGTTACTTACGTTGTGTAACTTGAAAATGCTATATATATGCTTATATTGATTGACTTTAATTAGGCCTAATGTATTAAACACTCAGCTTCAAAAACACTTCTCTCACACCTGCAGTACGGCAGCATTCGGCATTCTCATTATACTGGCGATCTTATTTTTATGTGACAGAGCACATCATCCGTGTGCTAGATATGCGAGGTGAGACTCGCTCAGTTGATCAGGATATTTAATTTCTAAGTTTTTCAAATAAGTCTGACACAAAGGTATTTTGACGAAAATACAACCAGGCAACGTTGCAGGCTGGTTGTTTCTTTTCTCAAGCATCCCTCTGAATTCATGCACATCTTAGTGTATCATATCTTAACAAACTCGTTGAGTTCCCCAGAAACTGATCATTATAAAATGAGCATGAACGTGTCATGAGTATTAAATTGCATGAGTGTATCTCTTCAGTTCTCAGGCAAAAGATATTCATGAAACAGAGGGATGCCCACCTCATGTTATTGTCTCCCAATCCGGTATACAATTTTTTGGGTGTAATTATTTTCTCCCAATTCGGTCTACCATTTTTGTTTTTTAGGGTATTTGAGATTTAATACGCGTACACACAATCTTGTTTTATCTGATTGTACGATATATCCTGCTGTTTTACCATACGCTTTGTGATTTTTTTGTTCCCGTTTATCTGGAGCGATTAGTTTCAGATTTTCATGACTTTTTCTTTCACAAGATACTGCTATTAAAAGAATTTATTGTACTTTTTTGTTTTTCTTCAAATGGTTTAATGAATAATTGCCTCAATGAAAAAAATAATCCTCTAAATATGGAACCTATACATAATACGAGGTTGGCTTATCTCCGTATTTATCATATGTAAATGATGGTGAGGATTGCGGGATATGAATTATAGGACGCCGCTTATAGAAGTAGAAATCTGCCTCATGTCATCAGAATATAAGCACGAATTGGCATAATTGGCTAAGCATCAGTAAATTTTGCTACTACCGTTTCGCATAGTGATAGGGCCACATAATACAGGCCTCTTGGTGACTTACTGTTCTCATTATATCTGTAGGGACCCCAAAAATGTACTTTTCAACATTGTTTGGAATGACCTTGGCATACATTTATGCGGCCCTGCCACGAATCTATTTGGCTCTGCCTTGGCCCTGCCGAAAACAGACGGCTGGCGTCGCCACTGGTGTGAATCACCATAACCGTTTATATTACTCCTATTATCTACTAATGCATCATCAGTAATAGGATCATGAAAACCAAATACTGTACTAACTAAAATTTAATGACATTGTATATAAAATATGCGATTAAATTAGAAAAGCGAAAAAAATTGAGGGGGGTCAAGACTTTTGATCAGCAGTGTACAGCGTTGATTATATGTGATACAAATTCTCTATGTGTTAATGAACATTAAGCATGTGAAGCATAGGCTCAATGTCCACCACAGCATTATATACACTCTTTAGCAAAATTAATGTTACATGCGGAATTATCACTTGTGAAATTTAAGTTACCTTTCTTTTCCTGTCTTAGAATGTAATATTATATCTGTTCTTTGATACGCTGAAGTGAAAAGAACATTTTGTGATAACTAATGTATATACTTTGAAAATGTTTTAAGTCAATAGGTAATCAGAATCGAGTGATACCTCAACGAGCTGCCATCACTCCTCAGATGCGATCATTCATGCTCTTTATCAATGAGTCAACAATAGATTATGGCATCAATTGCTATGT
This sequence comes from Prostheceraeus crozeri, assembly GCA_907163375.1. NCBI lineage: Eukaryota > Metazoa > Platyhelminthes > Polycladida > Euryleptidae > Prostheceraeus > Prostheceraeus crozeri. The sequence goes on from CAJQUW010000103.1 coordinate 41,125, forward strand.
TGCCAGGAGCCAATGTTTCATCTCTTTTATTGTTTTTACGGGAGTGGAACGGCAATTGATTTTCCCACCGAGAAAATCCCACACATGCTCTATGGGATTCAAGTCAGGGCTGCCGGAAGGCCAGGGCAGTGATCGCATTGCACGTTGTTTCTTGAAGAATTTTACTGCACTCGCTGTGTGAGTTGGTGCACTATCATCCTAAAAGATGAAATTACGCAAACTTCGATGTACAGTCCACATTAAAGCCTTTTGGCTCCACAGACACACAAGCTCTCTTGCAGACGATAATCTGCGAATTCCAGCCAGTCTGATGAGACGCCGGTTGCTTCGAGATGTCGTGATTCTTTTCCGTCCTGATCGAATATCATTTTTACATTTCTTAATACCAAATTCTCTTTGCCAACGCCAGAGAGTGTGTCTCGACGCACACTTCGGTTTTTTAGCTGTTTTTCACTTTTAGCCAGCTACACATCCCCTAAGAAAATCACTGTCTTTAGTCTGTCGATTCACTATGACCATAAACTCTCATCATTTGATAAATGAACAAGCAATAATTAGCGATAACTATGGTACTGTATTTATACGCTATAGATGACTAGCTAAGGCTCACTATCTATGTACACAGCATATGCATATGCATTAGATTGTTATGAGCTGAATTTGAATGGAAATCATGCCTATGTTACCAACTTCTTAACTAATGAATGGGGCCATGTAACATTAGCAATGATTATATATCCAATAACGCGCATAATTGTCCTGTGGATGAGTCCAAATACTTTTGTGAAAGTATTTTCTCTTGTCTATACGCTGATCTGTGTTTCATTTTTCAAACCTATGATTTTGATACCGAAACTTTCAATTAAAGAAAGGTAATTGTGTTTGACAATTTTTTATGTGGTAGAGAACCGTTCAAAGATGCAGCCAATAATCATAATGAATCCCAAAGAGGAGATCAGTACCCTTCAGATGATGTGTGATACTTTTGTAATCAAATGAACTGAGTGGCGGCAGACACTGACATATTTCAACAGTTGTAGTGATGTAACATTAATGTTGCTAAAGAGTGTATGAGCGACCATATTGGAAGATGTATATAGACTAGAAACTCGTGAGAGGCCTTTTTTGAAACTAAAGATAAATGTGATGAGTAAAAGAATATCTGTGCTAGCTTCTAACTCCTGGCGTATTGTCCGATATCTTTGTTGAGGACAAACTACACATCTTCCATCTCTAGTTCGGATGGTTCAGATAGTTCCAAATCGATTTCAGATCAACCCAAATGAATTTCAGACATTTCCAGATGAATTGGAGATTCTCCAGTTGAATTTAAGATCCTTTCAAAGTTGAGTTTCTGACAGATCTCTGAAATTGAATTAGAGAAATCTGAAATCCATTTGGAAAGATCTGAAATTCATTTGGAAAGATCTGAAATAGACATGGAAAGGGCGCAGTTGGTTCCAAAAGTAAACCTGCAGAGATGATGGAGAAGTTTTTGGTCTTTGAATATTACATAGTCTTTTCAAACGACTATAATATATTAATATCATAAGTATATATACGTGTAATAAGTCTCCAAAACAAAGCCAAGAACATCAATCACCGAAAAATAAACTTTGAAATTTTGAGAAGATTGGAAAATTCCATTTGCATCACTACAATTCACCAAATACATGACTAAATGATTTTCTGAACAAAAAAGTGAACCGTGTCTTTACTTGTGATCATACAGTTAGATTGTTTCTTTGTAATAAATCGTTGCTGAGCCCACCGCGGTGCCCGGCCACGCCAGACGCGATTGCCAAGAAAGATGAATTTAAATCCTATTAGAAGGGAATTTGAAGAAGCAACGAGCTATTCAAGTTCAAATATGCAAAATTCAAAAGATAAAATGCCTATCATCAGTGAAAAGAAAGCATGCATCAATCTGTATTACAGTTCTAGTAAAGTGAAAATGGTGCTGACATCTGGAACAATGAATTATTTGTAGCGACTTCGAAAATTTCGAATTCAAATCATAAATTGTTTTAATGTACGAAGATTGAAGACTATAGGGATAAATGAGTGCTGGCGGCAAGCGGGGGATCATGATTGAAGCGAATTATTCAAGAAAAATAGTCAAGTTATGTTCCTTTGGACTCATTCGTATAAGTTTGTGCAAGACACTTCGGATCCAAAACCTTCTTCACAGAGATCCAGAAATAGACCTTTACAAGGAAGGCTTGGAGATTGAAATATAGCTTTTCATGAGTAAATCAAAATTATGAATAATGAACACCATGAAAAGCCAGATATGTTGCATGTATACAAACATATTTTACTGAACAATCATAGCAGCTGTCTCCTAGAACGGTGATATATTTAAAATGTATTGAAATTATGTGAAATCAAATTCCAAACTACTATTTATTGTAAAAAGTTTGGTGGAATGGATGATAAGTACACGGATGCATCACATAGGCGATGTATTTTATAAATATAATTTGAAAAAATATGTCCCTTCAGTTACTTGAAAAATTTTAAAAAATGACACAAATAAATTCTTAATTATATTTTCCACCAAGTCTTTCGTGCAATACTCATCATGGTGGCTACCCTGGAAGTGGACATGAACGTTTGACACACACTGCTATTGACTGCTAACACGATTCAGAAAAGCAGTTCTACTCACAACATGACACAATGTGGCCGGGAGGTGGAATAGATATCTACAATAACTACCCACATCATGACGGAATGAAGTTTTTAAGTATTGCGACAGCAATACATAACAAAATTAATTAATTAATCTAAAAAGAATATGGATAAAGTTACCAAGGTAAAGTCAGAGAGTAAAGAGCTTCTATAATTAGTCCGGTCTGTTAAGTCACAATTTTACGCTTACGTTTACCAGGCCGGAAATACCTGCGAATTTTTGCATGATGAAAGATAGTGCCATTTTAAGAGTTTTGAGTTGTGGGGTCCAAGATAAATCCGCACAGGAAAGAAGTCCTCACGTCTCAAAATTGGCACTGCGCCACGATTTTTGGTTGATTTCATTGGCTGAAGTTTGTTTGTCTGATTCTGAATTAATGTTGTCTAAACTCATTTTTATTGTTCTCGCCTTGGTGATGATAATCAACAACTTTTAATAATTTCCAAACAAAGTCCAAAAATTAATATCAAGTCAATTGCAGCCTATGTGCTGTTGCATTCTTCTCATTCCAAAGGCACTGATGCATCACACTAGTGTAAATTACATTTACAATTACACCAAGACAGTCCTTCAAGACTCAATCCTGACTACTCAATCCTCAAGAGGGACTCATTCCTGACTACCTACAGTTGAAATTGTTTAGATCATGAATGTACACTGCAGTTGTGAAAGTTAGTGTAGTTCAGGAAATTCGACTAAAACAGTCAAAAACATCAAAAACAACACATAAAATTGCGATAAACTTGTCTAATAGGGTAATGGCATATTCTGTTATAATACATTGATTGTGATGTTTTCACCATACTCGTCGTTGTGAGACAGAAGTACCGAAATTCCGTTTCCAGAAGCGTATGTTGTGATGAAGATACACTAGGTGTATTTTGTTCTGCAACGACGTGGGCTAACGGAACGAAGTTAACTAACGCACATTTCAAAGTCTCATAATCTTTCTGATCCCCATAAAACCACAGAAACTGTGCCTTGTCTTTTAAATGTTTGTGAGATCGCAATATGGAAATTTAAGCAAGAATGAAACTCTGGCAGAATCCGGATAAGTCCAGAAACGACTTTAAAATACGTGTCGTGTGGCATGTGTGCACTGATGATGGAATCAGCGCAAGTGGTAGAAGAGAAAATCCATCCGACCGATCATCCTTGCAATGAGCTGCAAATTCCTATCTGTGGATACATGTGCTGATCACGATCCCATCGTCGTCGCCATGCTATATTTCTAAGTAATTCAGCAATTGAAACACATCCATATAATAGCAGAAGTATATTGAGATCAAAAATGACTAAGAAATACCTAGAACACTTGAGTTCAAGAATTGTTTGACTTAAAAATACAAATCATCAAGCATCATTTCGCAACATGTCTCAGAGTATATTGATAAATTAAAACAGCATCATACAGCAAGATTCAAAAGTGCAATTTGAGGTCAAGACATTACAAAGAGGACGGATAAATTCAGTTTAGGTGGATCAAGAGCAGCTGCAATCATTCTCAGGTAGTCAAGGTGATGGGTGATTGCAATGCTGATTTTTCGAAATGGGAATGAAAATGTTTAATTGGTGATTGCCAGATCGTTTTCTACAATCTCGTGGCACTACACAGATGCATGGCGACAGCTGAAAATGGTCTTTACGCAAAATGGTCCCCAAAATGATCCAAGAACTTTCCACCGGAAAGCCATAAAGCAAAATTTTAATAACATAATCTATTTCAGCCGCACCTAACACCTAGGTTTCTGTTCAAATTTTAGCCGAAAGCTCATCTGACAGTTTGAAAGAAGATCTATTTAGGCATACCTCCACAAATAACCAGAGAATATTGACTTGCCGGTTGAATTTTTAGCAGAAACATTCAGATGTTTCTAAACATTCTATTTTAGATGCCACTGAAATCGTTTCTATAATTAAAATGTTAGTTTGTGGCTTTCCCTTGGGAAGTTCTTAGACAGACCACTTTGCACGAAGACAATTTTGACATGGAACCTTTCGGCCTCTACAACGTCAGATCACTAAACAACAAAGTCGACGATATTTTTAAATTAGTTGCTGACCCTCAGGTAGACATCATTTTGCTAGCTGAAACGCGGCATGACTCAGATTCGGTCTCCATTCGTCGTTTACACGCTTCTGGTCTACATGTCATCGACAGACCTCGCCCACGGGTAAATGAGTGTGAACCACGCAGGAGTAGCAATTGCATCTCGATCTTGTATAGGCCCTCCGTCTTTCGCGTTTATTTACCGACTGTGATCCCATCTCATTTGAATGTATCATCTCTCGTGTTTCATCTGGATCAGCCTCATCTGTCATTGTGCTCATTTACCGAACTGGATCGGTGACTTCTACGTTCTTCACAGAATTATCTCAGATACTTGACTATTTTGCGACATTATGTGAGACGTTGCTGGCCGCTGGAGATTCCAATATACATCCGCAGAAAACCGACATGCTGATCAGCTACTTGATTTGATCTCCTCGTATGGTTGGAGGTGCCTGGTTGACCAACCAACTCACTGCCAAGGTGGTATTATTGAAATTATCTTCACCAGATCTGACTCTCCTTTTTCTACTTTGTGTTATTCTGATCCTGGCCTTTCTGACCATTAATTTTTGCAATGGAAATTATCTCTCAAGAGACCTCCACCAGTGTACAAATCTATTACATATCGACCGTGGAAGTTCTTGAATATCTTCTTCTTGTGCGCCCATCTCCATATGCAGTTGAAAACGCGGAAACTCATTGCGATACTTTGTATTACCCGAACTCTGACCAGTCACGCTGTCTCTTTGAAGAGCAACGACAGAATGAGAATATACATCAAGCAGTCATCGTAAGTTACACACGGAACGCAATTCACTGGATGGTCAAATGCTGTAAAAGCAAAATAACAACTATGCAACGGTACTAATAAAAGAAGAATAAGTAGTTAAATGAAAATTAAGAAAAGCGCGACAGAACAAAAATGGACAGGATATCAGCAGAAGCTCAAAAACTAAGGTCATGCAATCGTCCAGCAAGTAGACCTACATGAGCGAGACTAGGGAATAAGCCTACAAGAGTACGTGAAGTCCTTCTGTATGCACAAAGAAGGCTTGGTAAGGCGTATGAAGACAGCCTCACCAATCCTCAGATCAGATTTGTTTCTGCATTGTCTCACCACTTTGAAGGCACTTCCCAACGCTGGGTGAGGACAGGAAAGGTAGTGTTGAGTAATGGAAGAAGTAGGCGACTGCTTGGACCTTGGCCTCTGCTTCTTTTGCTCGCACCACTTCGGGATGTGTTCTTTGGCTCTCAGCTCCACCGTCCTTTCCGTCCGCCCCACATAACTCGCTCCGCAAGCACAGTCGTATGAGTAAATCACAAGTGGTTTCTGGGTCGGCGGAATGGAGTCTTTGGGTGCGTTGCCAGCGACTTTCCGTGTTCTATACCACGCCATGGCCTTGAGGTGAGGGTATGCGCCTTCGATAGCCTTCTTGATGCGTTGTGCTTCACTTGTTGCTGCTTCACCGACATATTGAACTCCAAACATGATGAGCTTCTTCTCCACGGTTGGCACTTTGTTGACCGGTTTTTCACCACTGAACTTGTCTATAAACAAGTGTGGATATCCATTGTTGGACAAGATGTACCGCAGATAAATGGCTTCATCTGCGAAGAGTTCCTTTGAGCACAGTTTGCGCCCCCGATCGAAAAGGCACCTCATCAGATTGATTTTGTACTGCTTGGGACAGAATGCATTGTAGTTCGTGTAGAGCCTAGAGAGCCCATCATGTTGAGCATAGAGGCCCCCTCCAAAGGCAAACCGCACGTCCTTGGTCACAGCATTCAACAGGGCACGTAGGTTTGTCTCGTTGATATTCCGACTGCCAACCTTCGGTGATTCTCTTTGGGAACGGTACCATGCGTCGCATATGATGTCAATCGTCTCCTCGACAGGGATGTTAGTGAACAGGCTCTTAATGTCCGCTGATAGCATGGTGGCGTCGTCGTTGAGAGGCAGGCCTTGCATCCTGTTGGCGAATTCGAAGGAGTCACTCACTGTATGCTTCTTGAATGCAGGAAGTAGGGGTTTCAGGAACCATTCATCTACCTTCTTGGCTAATGCGTGGTATGCCGATCCTACCATAGATAGGATGGGTCGGAAGGGGATTTCGTCTTTGTGCACTTTTGGTAGGCCGTACATTCTTGGTAGAGTAGCTGACTTGGGGATCAACTTCTCGCAATCATCTGGCAGTTCTCCAGACTGGCAGAGGTCACGCACCAATTGTAACAGGGATTGTTGGGATGCTGAGTCATTCCAATCAACAGCCGAGTCCAACTTCTTGAATTTGGTCTGGTCACCAAGGATCACCAATGAGTTTCCGCGTTTTCAACTGCATATGGAGATGGGCGCACAAGAAGAAATTATTTGTATTTTGGAAACAGCGTCTAGAAGCCGACACCATCAAGCGGCTTGATGAAGCACTGTCACTCTCAGGGAAGATCGCTTACCACAGTGAGAGAGTCACCTTCCTGAAGAAATGTGCTACGACTGGCATTGTCCCATCAAGCATTCAGAGGAGAATCGCGGACGTCGGTCTCAGCATCAGCAAGTCTAACGTGCGCTCCTTCATTTCAGCGTACGTTAGGGATGCTGAGGCCAAGCTGGATGGTTGGACTCGCAGAAGAACTCATCTTTTCCACCGCTTCCAAGTCTCTTTATCGATCTACGATCTTTGTTTGATTTACAAGGCTGCTTGGCGAACCTTCCGGACCCAACAAAGTGCAAGGAGAAATCACAATGACAGGAGCTACGAATCGCTGCTAAGGAGACACAGCGGCTGTGTGAACCTCCCTGATACGGTGATCAACATAAGCAATCAGGAAGTCTCCGATGCTCACAGAGAGGCCTTAAAGTTCGGTGTTGCTCACTTTATTCCACCAACCAAGGCCGATCAATTGACTATTTTCACTGACCTTGAAACTCTGTGCAGCAGACTACGAGAAGAACGTGCGATTTCCCAGGATTTGGCCAATGAATGTCAAGCACAGCTCAGCAAGACGGCTTACAAACTTAGCCGGTTACCGGTGCAGAAGTTCAAAATGGAACGCAATCATGCTGACGCCGTAAAGCAGCTGAAGAGGGCGGGCCTGCTAATTTTCAAAAGCGACAAGGGCAACTGTGGAGTTATCTGCGATCAGCAACAATACACTGACAAGATGCAGCTAATCCTTGGTGACCAGACCAAATTCAAGAAGTTGGACTCGGCTGTTGATTGGAATGACTCAGCATCCCAACAATCCCTGTTACAATTGGTGCGTGACCTCTGCCAGTCTGGAGAACTGCCAGATGATTGCGAGAAGTTGATCCCCAAGTCAGCTACTCTACCAAGAATGTACGGCCTACCAAAAGTGCACAAAGACGAAATCCCCTTCCGACCCATCCTATCTATGGTAGGATCGGCATACCACGCATTAGCCAAGAAGGTAGATGAATGGTTCCTGAAACCCCTACTTCCTGCATTCAAGAAGCATACAGTGAGTGACTCCTTCGAATTCGCCAACAGGATGCAAGGCCTGCCTCTCAACGACGACGCCACCATGCTATCAGCGGACATTAAGAGCCTGTTCACTAACATCCCTGTCGAGGAGACGATTGACATCATATGCGACGCATGGTACCGTTCCCAAAGAGAATCACCGAAGGTTGGCAGTCGGAATATCAGTGAGACAAACCTACGTGCCCTGTTGAATGCTGTGACCAAGGACGTGCGGCTTGCCTTTGGAGGGGGCCTCTATGCTCAACATGATGGGCTCTCTAGGCTCTACACGAACTACAATGCATTCTGTCCCAAGCAGTACAAAATCAATCTGGTGAGGTGCCTTTTCGATCGGGGGCGCAAACTGTGCTCAAAGGAACTCTTCGCAGATGAAGCCATTTATCTGCGGTACATCTTGTCCAACAATGGATATCCACACTGGTTTATAGACAAGTTCAGTGGTGAAAAACCGGTCAACAAAGTGCCAACCGTGGAGAAGAAGCTCATCATGTTTGGAATTCAATATGTCGGTGAAGCAGCAACAAGTGAAGCACAACGCATCAAGAAGGCTATCGAAGGCGCATACCCTCACCTCAAGGCCATGGCGTGGTATAGAACACGGAAAGTCGCTGGCAACGCACCCAAAGACTCCATTCCGCCGACCCAGAAACCACTTGTGATTTACTCATACGACTGTGCTTGCGGAGCGAGTTATGTGGGGCGGACGGAAAGGACGGTGGAGCTGAGAGCCAAAGAACACATCCCGAAGTGGTGCGAGCAAAAGAAGCAGAGGCCAAGGTCCAAGCAGCCGCCTACTTCTTCCATTACTCAACACTACCTTTCCTGTCCTCACCCAGCGTTGGGAAGTGCCTTCAAAGTGGTGAGACAATGCAGAAACAAATCTGATCTGAGGATTGGTGAGGCTGTCTTCATACGCCTTACCAAGCCTTCTTTGTGCATACAGAAGGACTTCACGTACTCTTGTAGGCTTATTCCCTAGTCTCGCTCATGTAGGTCTACTTGCTGGACGATTGCATGACCTTAGTTTTTGAGCTTCTGCTGATATCCTGTCCATTTTTGTTCTGTCGCGCTTTTCTTAATTTTCATTTAACTACTTATTCTTCTTTTATTAGTACCGTTGCATAGTTGTTATTTTGCTTTTACAGCATTTGACCATCCAGTGAATTGCGTTCCGTGTGTAACTTACGATGACTGCTTGATGTATATTCTCATTCTGTCGTTGCTCTTCAAAGAGACAGCGTGACTGGTCAGAGTTCGGGTAATACAAAGTATCGCAATGAGTTTCCGCGTTTTCTTGAATATCATCGACCTGCGTACCATCATCTCTCAATCGGTGCTATGTAGCCCTTCAGAATATCATGACCTTGACAGCAATCAGCTTGTCTCTTGTTACTCACGGGTTTTCAAGACTGCTCTTGATCACCTTATTCCATTGCGCACGGTGAGAATACGCCGCCGTGAATCTGATCATTGGTATGACCAAGATTGCAGATTAGCCAAGCAGCTCCTTCGACGAAGTGAAAGATATCTCGTTCGAAGCAATGATAGCGCTCTTCAAGTCACGCTGAAATCTGCCAGAATATTCTACCGAAACGTCTTGAAATGCAAACGGGATTATTTTTGGTGCAATAAGTTAAAGGCTGAAGCAAAGCATTACAGTAAAATGTGGCGCTCTGTGAAGCATCTGCTTGGTCATGATCAGGCTAACAACCAAAATTCTATTGATGCCCAAACTTTTCAAAGGCCTTTCTCAGAGAAACTTGACACTATTCGAGCCTCCACAAATGGTTGTGCACCACCAACATTTTCTTTTGTCAATGTCAGCGCATGTTTCCGTGAATTTCAACAAGTAGCACCACTACAAATAAATAGTAACGAATCCTCACAACTACGCACAGCGCCCCCCTCTGGAGTGTCAGTTGGGTTGGTGTGGTTCTGGGTCGACCGTCGTAGTTGTTCTTGGGCGGCGGTCAATGTTTTTGGTGTGTAGGAGTGTGTGTAGGGCTGTCCTGTGTTTAGATTTGGCTTCGTGATGAAATTCTGCGTCGAAATGTTGTGTTTCTTGGGTGCAGGTGTAGTTTAGGTGTGTTTTTGTGTGTCTTTGAGTGAGAAAATGGCTGTAGCGGCTAAACGAAGCCTCATACGTGAAAATGGACGGCAGATTTGAACTTTTTGGCCAATTTTGGGTCGAGGGGACTTGTTTCCAAAGTCGTAGGCCAAACAACGAAGATCTTCGACCCCCCCCCCTCGGCAGCGTTCTTCCAACTTTGGTTCGAGAAATGGTAGATAGTCGTGCAACAGCTCGTTTGAAAGCTAAGAGTGCCACAAATTCATTGAAAGCACAGTTTGGCCCTATCTTTCGTTGCTGAGGCTTGAGAGTGACATTGAGACTTTTGATCATGTGAGAGAGCCGTCAGAGGTTGAGTTTTTTGTTTTGGGCTCCAGCGGGCAAACGAAGCATCGGACGAGAAAACTGAGACCAGATTTGCAATCAGCTTGATGTCATTGGCCAATGAGTAGCACATGCAATGACAATCCAGCATTTCTCTATAAATAATGATGTTTTCAGAGTGACAATCACTCTATCTTTGAGTCGCACAAGTGTCGGGCGCACGTTCTCCCTCTACATTCCTATTATATTATCCATCTGAAATGGTAAGTCGGAACCTTCCTTCCTCTCCTTCCTTGACTGTTAACTTAATAGCATCTCTATTATTTTCAGGCATCTACTACATCTACTACATTTACAGGACAAGATAGCGTTCAGACGTTACAAGGATCTCTACAATCAGATCGTCTTATGTTGGGCCAGTAGAAGAGACAACAAAGGTGCATAATCCTACCCCACTACAGCGCAAATTTAGACAAGCCATACGTTATTACGATCATAGTATAGTATTGCAAACGGGAATGATTCCTTCCACTGAAGTGAAGATATTGAACAATCAGTATGGGGACTACGTAGTCATTCCTGTGAATCCATACATTCGTCGTCAACTCGATATTATTGAAGAGTTTGCAACATTAAATATGGACATCCCTACTCCCCTTAGCAAGGAATGGAAGGCGAGAGACGACAATGATACTCTATATAGAAAGATGTGGGATGGTAAAAAGCTTTCTTTACCACTATCGCATTGGTGCTCATACTATAAAAAGGATGGAGATGAAGTGACACCCATCAGATGTGAAGACCTCGCAGAAGGCACTTGGAATATTGGTTTTGCTATCAGTGGAATATATTATGGCTATCACCAGAATAACAAATTAGCCTCTATATCGATGCATGCTCAATCCATCCTACATATACCAAAGCAACCAGACGTTCATGACATTATTGATCAAATCCTCAACGAGAGCGGTACAAGGCGTAAGTCAGAGAAGAATGCTGCCGGTAAACGCAAGCCAAAGAAGGAGAATCAGTAGTCCTTACCTATCTCTACCTTATGACAATTTGCTCATGTGCTTTGAGTGTCGCAGACGTGGACTTATGAGATACATTTTACTTCTTCGCTGCCATCATGTTATTTGTGTATTTTGTCGTGAACGGCATCGATGTACTTCATCATTTTGTAATATGTTATAGGACTCTTCATCAGATGAGTAAAAATTTGTAATTTCCCTTTTAGTCATCTATCATCATTTTTATGGATTGTGAGGGTGAACCTGTACAGGAGCTCAGTGCTATTGCTATGGACAATTCGTCGTATCAAATTGTTAGTGTCTACCATCAACATGCCAAGTGTGATCCCAACGCTGATAGCTGGGCGAGAAAACACATCCATGGACTTAATCAGCAATACTTGCAAGACTATGGCTTTTCTAATGAATGTGTTCTTCTTATTGACTTTAAAAGAACTTATTGACTTTTTGAAGGGCATATGGGAAACATTGCTCAACGTCTTGATGCATTTAACCATCATGGTAGCAGTCTAGTGATTGAAGCAATTTCACATATTCACATTCAACTTTGTATAAAAGAAACTTAAAGATGTAATGGTACTTGATCATAGCACAATTGGTTTTCGAGTTGTGTCTGCTTACTCTCGAAGTATATTCCTTCTGCACATGTGTCTATTATTTAGAAAAGGCTAGCAAGTCCATGTCTTCAAAAAGACTTGCTTTAGAAGTTGTTAGCAAGAGTGAAAATATGTGCGATGTATGTAAGCGAAAGGATGGAAGTGAAAAACGCATCTTTAAGAGATGTAAGCATACTTTCTGCCAGTGCTGTTTCATGCTATACTGTATTCAACTTTGTCATTGTAGTCACTGTGGTATAGCTCATTTTGAGTGTCACTTCTGTCATTAAAGTTAGCACCTATGCAAATGTGGAAAAATCAAGTTGTAACAATGGTTACGAGAAAAATGGCGAAACGCAAAAGTCGAAAGTCTTCAAAATTTTCTGAGGCCATTCGAGCTCTTCAACGAATGAAAGGAAATCAGCGATATAATGCTATACGACATGCTAATGATAAATTTATTCGAGTAATTGTTTCTCATGTGAGAAGTTTGAGGACAAAGAAATTATCATCACAACAACGAAAGTTACTTAAGCGACATACTACAAAATTGCAATTCATCTCCAATCCTAAAGTTACCCTTCAAAGAAAGAGGAAAACTCTAACACAAAAGGGTGGTTTCCTTTCAGTGTTACTTCCTCTGCTAGCTCCCTTAGTAGGTGACCTATTTGGTAGGATCTTTAATCCTAAGCGTTAATTATGCAAATATTGAACCCCAAAGTATTAAAATGGATTTCAGACTTGAATATGATAAAGTTCTGACTGTATCAGGTCCATCCCATGCAGGTAAAACTGTTTTCACTCTGAATTTGCTAGATAAAAGAAAAGAGTTGTTTAAGGAACCTATCAATCGAGTGATATGGTGTTATGGCATTTATTAACCGTCACTTAGGAATTGCAACGTCGTAACTTTATTCGAAATGAAGGAATTATTCCAGTGGATAAGATTCAGTCCAATGATGTCGTTGTATTGGATGATCTATTAAAACAAAGTAAGAATTCCAAGGATGTTACAGATATGTTCACCCGCGCAGCACATCACAAAAGATGCTATATAATCTATATCACGCAAAATTTGTTTCCTGATGGGAAACAAGCCCGCAAACAAAACCTGAATACACACTATTACGCTATTTTTAAGAATCCACGAGATAGAAGTCAGTTTGAAATTTTAGCGCGACAAGTTGCGCTAAGAGGTTCAAAAGCCTTAATTGAAATTTTTCAAGCAGCAACTGGAAAACCACACGGTTACTTATTTATTGATTTTACACAAGAGTGTCCTGAAGAATTTAGATTTCGAAGTGATATTTTGAAAGAGCCTATGATTATCTACAAACTATGAGTTCTTATTCTCGCATGGTTGTTATTCCTCAGGATGAATATGTGCAGTTGAATGCCATGCAACAAGTAATACAACCTCTCGCAAATCAAATTTATAAAAATGAATTAAATTATCAGCAAAATGCGCATATCAAAGATCCACATCGTGCTGTATTATTAGAATCGGAAACTGTCGAACAATTAAAAAGTTTGAAGAATAAGATGCGTGACTCTGTTTCGACTGCTACACCTTTAGCATCTCGCGCACATGCAATGTCCCTTTTCAACAGCATTGAACCATATCTCACTGTGAATGATAGGGGTGAAATCATTTCAAATGATAATGAAATTATTAACGCTTCACGTACTGAAGACTTGATTCAGTATGCAACACGCAGAAAACGCCGTCAAGGCTATGTCCCACCTGGTTGGTCTTACTTTCTTAAACTATTGAAAAAGCACAATGTTCCAAAACTTGCTTTGAATAATGAAACATTGAAAGAACTTGATTCTATTTCAGCAGTTGATGCTGCTTCATCTACTTCACCGGTTAAGAGTAAAATGAAAATGCCAAGGAATTGGTTTAAGAGATCACCTTCTAAATCCCCTCCCACACCCGTCAAGCAAACAAGGGGAAGAGAACGACGTAGAAGAACTCCTCCAAAGAAATACATGTTCTCAGACTATTAATATGAAGCTGATATGTTGCTTACCATGTAATGAGCCGCCAGAAGTAAATGTAATTGTAACTTGTACTTGCTGTGCCAGCTCTCACAATGAGACTCCTAAGCAATGTAAACGTAAATCCCATAAATCCTGTGGTTGCTGTAAATGCAAAAAGGTAAGAAAGCAAAAACATGAGAAGAAGGAGAAAGAGTCAGTCGTCATCGGATGAACTCTTAAAGTCAATATACTATGATGTAAAACATCCTGCAGGATTTGCATCTATAAAGAAATTGTCAAAAGTGAGCGGTGTTCCACACTCACAAGTTAAACAATGGTTAAAGGAAAAAGAAGTACCGGACCCGTCATTATATTGCTAGTGACATTGATGAACACTGGCAAGCAGATTTGTGTGACGTTGCCGCTATTTCAAAACATAACTCGGGACACAATTTTATCTAAATCCTCATTGATATTTTCTCGCGTTATGCTCGGGCTCAACCTTTAAAAGCTAAAGAAGGTAAACGAGTAGCAGAGGCATTCCAGTCAATTTTCCGAGAGGGTCGTATTCTAAAGAGAATTCAGAGTGATCCAGGAAAAGAGTTCGAACATCAGCATGTGGGAAGATTATTTGAGAGATATGATATTGAGCTATAAAGTGTAAAGAGTGCTTATAAGGCTTCACTAGTTGAACGTTTTAATCGCACATAAAAATTCGCTTGTGGCGACATTTCACTGCCAACTTAACACAAAATTGGACAAAGGTTCTACAAGATGCGCTTTATGCCTACTATCAGTCTATTCATCGTTCTATTGGACTCAGACCAGCGGATGTGAATGCTGACAGCGTAGATAGAGTGCATGAAACATTCCAACGCAAGCGTAGTAATGCAAAAAGTGATAAAGTTCGCATATCAAAAGTTAAGAGTGTTTTTGACAAAGGTTATCTCCCGAATTGGACAGAAGAAACTTTCACAGTTTCTAGTACCGATAAAAAGACTCCATAACAACTTACAAGTTGAAAGATTACGATAATGAAGAAATTGATGGTAGCTTTTATCGTGATGAGATTGAGTTGGTCACTCAAAGTGAAACATATTTAGTAGAGAAAATCATTCGAAGTAAAAAACGACAAGGTGAAGAATGGTGTCTTGTTAAATGTGTCGGTTATCATACAAGTATGAACTCTTGTATGCGTCGTGCAGACATTTTTCATCTACGCGATCGTCAGTGATTTATGCAAAGATATAACTTGTAATGTCAAGGTCTAAGTTATGAATCCGACTGCATCGTTTTATTCACGCCCCTCCTATCTAAGTGGCGTGGGTGCAATTTACAGCGGCACCCGCCGTCAACGTCGAGGTAGCATATTTGGTGCGCTGAAATCTGTTGTAGCACCTCTCCTATCTACTGTCGGAAGATCTTTAAAACGAACGTTTTTCAATAATGCTGTTGGCTTTGCTGGTGATGTTGTTAATGATATTACCAGTGGTAAAAATGCAAAGAGTAGTTTACTAAATCGTGGGAAGGAACGCGGTTTAAGAACATTACAGCAAACTTTTAATGCTGCTCAACAAAAGAAAGCATCTAAACGAATGAATGTTAGAAAAAAAAGAAAACGGCGGAGGTGGTAAGAAGCGAACTTTAAGCAAAGCTAAGAACAGACATTCACGCAAACGTCGCACGCGCTTTCATCAAGTCCTAAACGACGACGCTGTCATAACTTCTAATCATGGAGTGCAAGACTTCAGTTTTTTGTTTGTTTGATCAACAAGCAATACAGACAGATATTCTTAGTTCAAGTATTGTAGATTATCATCCTCGTACAGCTGAGAAGACTGGTCCTATTGAATTTGTTATTCCTGGCGCTAGCGATGATTATATTGATTTGAATTATGCTATGGTTGATGTGAAGTATAGAATTCAACATAAAGATGGAACTAAAATTGATGATGCACATAAAGTTGGTCTGAACAATTTACCGCTGGCTACATTATTTCGCGATGTTTCTCTAACTATTGGAGAGCAACAGGTGGAAGGTGGTCAAAGCGATTGTCCCTATGAAGCATATTTGAATGTTTTATCACAGTTTCATCCAGCAACTCAAAACAGTCATATGGAGGCAATGGGATGGTATAGAGATCAAGCAGCACTATTTGGTAGTGAGACAAACACTGGTTTTGTAAAGCGATCTGCTTTGATTAAAGATAATAAAGTATGTCAGCTATATGGTCCAGTTAATTTAGACTTCTTCAGACAATCAAAATTTTTACTCTGTAATACCAGCATGCGACTCAAACTTGCATTAAATAAGCCTGAATTTTTGTTGGATGCATTTGTTTCAGTTGTGAAATTTAAAATTCATGTGGAAGATGTTACAGTATACATTCGTCGAGTGGTGGCTAATCCAAGCGTAATTAGAGGACATGCTGAGGGTCTTAACCGCAACAATGCCATTTATCCCACTCAACATACAAAGCTTCTCACATTTACTATTCCTAAAGATCAAAAGAGTTTTATGAAAAATGGCCTCTTTCCATCGGAAGCGCCAAAGTCAAACACTCATGGTAGCAATGGTTGAAAATAATGCATTCAATGGTAATGTCAAGGAGAATCCTTTCAACTTTAAACACAACAATTTAAGTGAAATTGCTTTGCGTGTAAATGGTGTTACTCATCCTGGTCCGCCCTATAAACCAGATTTTACTTCTTATCAATTTCTGCGTAGTTATGTTGATTACATGAATGTCTTTGGCTTTTACAACACAGACGATACCAACGGACTCACAATGAAAGAGTTTAAAAATTGATATACTATTTATGCATTTGATTTGACTGCCGACAGCGATAATACTGAGACTTATCGTCAAGCTAACGTTCCTCATAATATTCGCTTGGATCTGCAGTTCAAAACAACGCTAACGGAGACGATCAATGTATTAATTTATGCAGTATTTGATAACTGTATACTAATAGTATTGAAATAACTAAGTTTCGTGACGTGATTCTTCACTATAATCGCTAATGAGTTGGTTGACTGCTGACGATATTAAGACTAAAGTGCAGCGTAATGCAGATGAAGCTACGTTGAAAGCTTTTGATAATGTCTATTCGCTCGATACCTTACCGAATACTGTAAAACAGTATCCCACCTTTATCGCATTGAGCACTCATTCACAGAATTTGGAAGGTGAGCATTGGACAGCTATCTTTATTGGAGAAGACAGACGTGGTGAACTATTTGACTCTTGCTCAACCTCCGAATATACCAACACAGCAGTTGTTGAGAAAGCATACTCGTCAATATCAGCGAAATGAGCTCATACTACAACATCCACTTTCATCAACTTGTGGTGCTTTCGTATTGTACTTCATTTTAAAACGTTTGCATGTACACCAATTTAGATCTGTTATTCAAAAGTTTTCATGTAATCCATCTTCTAAGGAAAAGATGATTTGTATGTTCTATAATAATTTGAAATAAAAAGCATCATGTTGGAATAAAAATTGTTTTTATTCTACAATCCGTTAGTTATGTACATACTCGATTTGATAGTCTGGGATCGTATCTGCTTGGATTTCAGATTTCAGTCCAATAATGATAACTTTACTATTATGAAAGATTGCAACATGCACAGGTAACCAGCAACTAATGAGAGCCGCGGGAAAGAGTTCTGGTTCATAACACAAATTGAAACTGCTGGTATGAACCTTTAAAAACGATACATCTTCACACAATTGAGTAGAGATCACCATATTGTCCACACTCAGATTCGACATCACACACTTCTCCCTCTTCCATATCCGTCGTAGTAGTTTCTGCAGCTCTAAGCGCATTAACCGCGCTGATGAATGATAAAGGGCGCCGAGAATCTGAACAGTTCCATTTGGGAAGAGTTGAAGATTCCGTAAATTGCTCATCTTCACCACTAACATTTGAGGTCGACCCGGATAATACTTGCTGTTTGGAATTTGTTGATGTAATGTTGCGAGATCGATTTTCGTGTAGAGTCTGATGCGTCGGAGAATGTTGACGATGGTGTAGCGATGACGTTTCATGATGAAGAAATGAGTAAATAGAGCGATGCATCTTCCTTTTATACTTTTCCCAACTGCCTTGATGAAATGTGAAGTAAGTAGAAAGTTGTGAATGATAGATTTGAATTCGCTGTTTGTTGAGTCGCAACCATATGCGATTTTCTATGCGTGAATGTTTTTTCATATAGAAGTATTTTAAGTCCTTCATAATATGATTTAGAGACTGAAAATGTCGATATGATAAAGCAAATACTCTTCTTACATTTCCAGTATAATCTTTGAAACATGCGTTTCGTTCATGATCAATCTCAACATATTGTAGGAAATCCAATTTCCAAGTCTTCATGATGGAGTGTGACATTGTGTTGAAGATGGTGTCTGATTAAGATTTGCGTAGCAATGCGATGAACTCGTGTCGAATGAATGACATAATGGAGCGATGTACACATCTTTTATATTTTTCCCAATTACATTTGCGAAATGAGAAATAGATGGAGAGATGAGAATGATAGATTTAAATTTCATTTCTGTGATGTTGAAGCCAAACTTGATTACCCAAGGAGATGAATTTCAACGTTTTGAAATATTCCAAATCCCTCATGATATCATTAAGATTGAAAAATTGTCGCCATGTTAATGTAATTCCTTTCGATGTATTTCCATAAGAATTCTTGAAATGGAAGTTTCCATCACGATCAACTTTAATATATTGTAGAGAGTCTAAAATCCAAGTCATCATGATGCTATGCAAATTGGTAATGTATAGATTACCGAAATGAAAATGTCATTCTATCATGTTTTGCTTAGCAATGTGTCACAAATAGATTTGTTGGCAATCGAGCTGCTATCTTTTCTACTCCCATTGATAATACACAACAGCTGAATGGAAAGTGGGAAGTAGGCGTCACCCAAGTTGTTCACAGTAACTATGTCTATACTTTTGATCATGAAGTGGTGACTATTAATATGCGACGTACAGATGCCTATCAGTGTGAAGAGGGATGTCGAGTTTACATTCCGAAATGGCCGAAGAAAGATTTCTCAACATGTAAAAAATTCGTATTTGATTTCCTGAATGAAGCATGTAGACACATGGTCGAGTTTACTCCCCACAATGGTGTATATGATCATATGCATCATGCAGTTGATAAAGATTGGATTGTTGATTTGATTCCCAGTTTAAGAAATGATTTAGGTTACTTTGCTAGCGCCTTGACAAGCTATGATAATTACAAAGCTAATTACTATCCAAGAGGTTGCAAAAATTTAATTTATAAAGAAAAAGCCTATTATGTGGATCTTATTCCGAAAAATGAAAAGACGTTGGTGAAGAAGATTGTGATTAAGGCAAGAAAGACGAACATGATTCCTGAAGCAGTATTGAAGAACTTTAATTATCTCCTTCGAGTAGATGGTGAACAAGTGGCAACATTAACTTACAACAAAAGGTCCAATAATATCGTAATCAATAAACTAAATGATGATGATCTAGTATTGGTTTGTTCAGAAGATGTTCATCAGTTCTTGCGACATCGTTCTGCAGCTCTTCATGGAAAATCTAAAATGCGCTATCTGGGACATAATAGTTCAAATCAATTTGATACAGAATGGTCCGTATCTTTATACAGAAAGTGTATAGATCCTTTGGGTGGCATCTTACATAAACTAAGAGTGTTGACACCTTGCATTATCACTTCAGTGAAATTGGCTATAAATTATTTGAATGAAGTGATTAATGAACAGCATATTTCTTAGATACGAGAATTGCCACTGGTTTTCTAGGAATTATGTATACTATTACAGGGTCCGATATTTCGGATCTCTTCTACAAGGACAAATACCGAATGTATGGTGAATGCAGTCAGATAACACAGAGACACACGGTGAACAAATTGAATAAAAATCAATACTGACGGAATTGAAGCGGCGATACAGATAAAGGTCAAAGTCAAGAAGTCAACATTAATTAGAAATCCAGTAACAAATTAGCAAAGAAGTTGCTACTCATAAAAAGGAAAGCAATACTTCGCCAACACAATTATTCATTAAGGATCTCTGATTATTCTGAATATAAATGGCTTCTAGTGAAAGTCTTAGATTGGTATTCCTCTCAACATCTATATTTTTCCAAGTGATTGAGTCTTCGGGGAGAGTCTGGTGCACGATTGTGGCATGCTGAAACACTGCAGATTCTTGTGATTGTACATGCTCTTTAAGTCTGGATCTTACAGTTCGATCAATTTGACCAATATACTTGTCATCACACAATATACAAGATATTTCGTACACCACATGCTTCGTACAACATCTCTGCTTTCTTCTCGTTAGGTTGCAGGTCCAACATGACTGATCACACCTTGGGCTTTCCTTTTCCTTCCTCCACCGATGACTCAAGGGCTTCACTGTTTGAAAAATAATACGGATTCTATTATCCAATTGACACTTCCGCCTCAGCCTCATTACTTGTCTCTTTGAGACCTCGTCGATATACGGGAGTTTCATGTAGGTTATTGCCTTCTCTTCATCATCATCTTGATGTCTCATCGGAGATTCATTGCGAACGGCTATCCAAAGAAATGGGTCAATGATTTATATGACAAAATGCCGATTACAAGTAATGAGGCTGAGGCGGAAGTGTCAATTGGATAATAGAATCCGTATTGTTTTTCAAACAGTGAAGCCCTTGAGTCATCGGTGGAGGAAGAAAAAGGAAAGCCCAAGGTGTGATCAGTCATGTTGGACCTGCAACCTAACGAGAAGAAAGCAGAGATGTTATACGAAGCATGTGGTGTACGAAATATCTTGTATATTGTGTGATGACAAGTATATTGGTCAAATTGATCGAACTGTAAGATCCAGACTTAAAGAGCATGTACAATCACAAGAATCTACAGTGTTTCAGCATGCCACAATCGTGCACCAGACTCTCCCCGAAGACTCAATCACTTGGAAAAATATAGATGTTGAGAGGAATACCAATCTAAGACTTTCACTAGAAGCCATTTATATTCAGAATAATCAGAGATCCTTAATGAATAATTGTGTTGGCGAAGTATTGCTTTCCTTTTTATGAGTAGCAACTTCTTTGCTAATTTGTTACTGGATTTCTAATTAATGTTGACTTCTTGACTTTGACCTTTATCTGTATCGCCGCTTCAATTCCGTCAGTATTGATTTTTATTCAATTTGTTCACCGTGTGTCTCTGTGTTATCTGACTGCATTCATCATACATTCGATATTTGTCCTTGTAGAAGAAAGCCGAAATATCGGACCTTGTAAAAATATACATAATTCCTAGAAAACCAGTGGCAATTCTCGTATCTATTGACTTCATGAATGGCCAAACTCTCTTTGATGCAGCATATTTCTTTTTCTGAAGAAGAAGGTGTTCTGTCTCTTAGTGTAAGCGGGAAAAATATTGAGCTGATTATGGACAATACCCTGATGGACATTTTGTGATTTGATCAAAATACTTTTAAAAGTGCCACTGTAACAAAAGCTAGCGCGTGCATATCGTTATCGTGTCGTATTAACTATTTTCAGATATATTCCAATATTGGTGAAGATGTGCGTGCGGGAGATGTTGAAGCTCCACTTCTAGCAATGATACCCTACCAACCAAAAAGCAATAGTACTCTATCTGAGCATGCTTTTCAGAAAGTGCATTATACAAACTTGAAATCAAACTATCTGCCACAAATTGATATTGCAATTTATGACGATGCTGGCGCGTTGATTCCTTTTCATAAAGATGCTGTGACAAGTATCACACTCCATTTTCGAATGAAGAATTAAAGCAAAAGTGTGGAAATATATGTTTCCAATGTGAATGATATGGAAAGTGAAAATCAGGATTCGTTTCCAATTTACTTACCCAGTAATGCTTCTATGAATAAATATCCTAATAATAAACCATCAGACTATCGAGTAGAATTAAATCGTCCATTACTTCTAGAAGGTAAATGGGAAGTAGGTGTTTCCAGCATTTGTTATGATAGTAATATTCAGAATGTGAATGAATTGGAAGAAATGGTATTGACTCCTCGCACCCATGATGGAATAACGATGAATAATGCATTCAAGCTTCCATACAATTTAACATCAGATTGGAAGTGGAAATATGAATGGAATCAGTTAGAATCAGATTATTATGGATCATCAGATGAAGATAAAATCATTGAGGCATTCAATAGTGACAATGCTTCTATTATGAAAAGTAAGGGTCAGAAACTTTATGAGTTTACTATCTATGAGTGGCACGGTAGACACTTCTATCGTTTTCACTATTTTACTAAAGGTCTTACATTGAAGTTGGATAATGAATTCTATCCACATCTCGGTTTTGGACACAGTCTGCATCTGACATCAATGGCTATTGCAAATGTTACAAAAATCTATTCAAACCGAATAAACAAATTTCATTATAAATTTAAAATATTTGATGGAGATGTTGTGGAATGTGAAGAACGCATCATTATGAAAAAGCGTGGTGTCAAGCCTTTGACACTTATTGAGTTAGTAAAACAATGGAATGAGACTGTGGGTAAGAAGTATGGACAGAAAGTCATGGCTGAGAAGGATAAGTTGGTTATTCAGAAATATAATGACAAACTTACAGTTTATTTCTCTCCAACCTTCCGTCATTTTGTAAGACATGTATCGTCTATTATTGGAAGCGGTTTGGTTTATACTTCTCATGAATATCACACTAAAGCTGATTCAGTTAATGATGAATGGTGGGTGGACATCTATGGTGATCGAATCAAGAAAATTGACCAATCTTATCAAGAAACTAAAGTTAGTATCAATACAATGCCGCGTCTATACAATAAAGTTGAAAACTTTATTCGTGTCATATATCCACATATACAACATAAGTTGAAGCAAGTGTTGAAAAGTAGATATGATGCAAAGGTACATCACATTTCTTTTTCAATTAAAAATCAAAGTGATGTTCTGAAGCTGGGTGATCACATTCAATGTCAATTGAGTAACAATTTGAAAAAACTCTTTGGCTTTTCATTGCTACAAGATAAGTTTGCTACTTCATACACGATTGGTGTAGGAATACGAATGACACTTGATAAACATTAACAACATCTCTACATTCAAAGTGATCTGATTTCATCTATTTCTGTTGGTGAGAAAAAAGAATACATTTACGAAATTTCATTCATGATAAAGACTCTTCCTATGGAATCGTTGAAAAGATGTTTAAACCTATTTTCTACCATCCTGTTATCAAACGAACTATCCCGTTTATTTCTCTCAAAACTACAAATGGTTTACATGAGTGCATTCATGTGAAAGATACTAAATCCCTCATAACTTTAGTGTTTCGGAAAACAAAACAAAGTCATTGTAAAATTTTATTGAAATACAAAATATGTATGAAAAAGTGTTTTGAAGAAGCGTTGACAAAGTGGGAAAGTCTTTTCACAGATATAGTGGGAATGAACTGACTGTAGGCATATATTCACAAGAAAGTGAAATCTAAAGCGATGCATAAAGTAACAATGAAGATCAACAAAAAACATCATCAAAATACTGATTTAAGATTGAATCTATTTACACATCTCCTGAATGTGGTAGTGTGAGTTTAATTCTTTTGGTTGGTGATATGTTTGTGCCAGGATTTCCATGTGGAAGACATATGTTATGTCCTATCCAACACCTCTTATCCTCCCACGCTGAAAGTGCTCGCTTCCTAAATGTATGAGTAATTACCTCATGTGTCTTTGATTTTAAGATGGTCATGTTCACAAACGTTATGTTCTTATTTATGTAGATCATCTTATTGACCCTATGTTTCATATTTACAACAATCGATTTAGATATGCCTTTTGCGCGTTTAATACTGTCACTAGAGTCTTTTGGTTTCATAGAATACATTTTAAGACGAAGAAGAATCATTTCCTCAATTTCCTTTTCTGCCATTTCATCTTTAAAGCATCCTAATTTTGCTTTATTTTTATTAGAGTATAGTGGGTGATCCGTAGGATAAATTGATGTATCAAAATATTTTTCTAACGATTTTCCTACTTCATTGAAATTTAACTCTTTCTGAGCAGCGATACTTAAAAAGAAACTTTCGGTATCACGGCCCCGCAAACGCACGTCTTTAATTAGAGGGCATGGTTTTAATATTCTATAGAAGAGTTGATACATTTCAGGCTTGGAATAATCTAACACAGCTTGTCCAATGTAGATGGGCTTGCACAACTCTACTTCTGATTTTATCATTTTAACACCAACCAACACATCATCTATAATATCTCTATCAATAAAGAGAGGTGATGTCGCTAACTTTTGAAGTTTATCATTATGATTCACAAGTTTATATTTAATACGCTTTCTAACGTCCTCCATCGTCTTACCAAAAAGACTATTATTCTTATATTTATAGAAATCCTTTTCAAAATTATTTTGGGCTTGTGCTCGTTTCTGGCTGTTACTATCAATATAAGGTTTCAGAAAAGCTTTCTGTCTAAGTTTGATAATGCGGTGAACTGTTTTTAAAATCATCCCCATTTTTAAATATAATTTTAAGATAAAGAAGTGGAAAATATAATTTTCTTCATCAAATTGAGTAAGCAAAAGTTTACGCTAAGGCTTATACTTGGGCTGTCCGCTCTCTTCTAAATCTTTATGAAATTGTTTCATTAAGTCCGAAAACATATCTTCAGTCACTTCGCCTGATTCGGGTGCAAGTGGAAAATCCACAGTTTTATTTTTAATACTATTTGGATAGATAAGATCTGTCTCAAAATAATATCCCCAATCACCATCATCTGGAATAGCTGGCATCTTTGAAGGGTTGGAGAAATGCTGAATTTCATTATCACCCAACCAGCTAAACTCAGAGTGAGGTAGAGATTGGGACAGTGAACTACCATATAAATTTTTCTGGTCATAGTACTTAAGATGAATCTGATCATCATCTACTATTTTTGATTTTATTTGATGCCTATTTACAAATGTGGGACCACCGCGAATTCCTCGTTCAAATAAATTATACATCTCTGGATCTTGCAAAAGATGGATGGTCTCTCCAGTTATTTTAAAAGCAGACTGGAATGACATGGCTGGAAGACTGACAAAGTGGACGGGATCTAATAAATCTTCTTCTAATGCCACTCGTTGAAACTCCTGAAATACATCAGTCAGCAAAAATACATCTAATTTTAGATAGGCGATCATATAATCGCTAAACGTTTGACAGTCAAATTTTGTCCATGCAACTTGAGCATGATTGTAATCTTCTACCTTGCATTCTACACCAGTCAAATCATTTTTGAATTTGTCTATTGATGGAAGAGAAGTCTCACTACGTTTAGAAATGTTATCAAAGTATGCATATGGAAACACTCCTTTGCGTGTGATGACTTCATCCGTCAAGTTAGGATATTGTTTCTTCAAATTTTGAGTTAGTAGAAGAGACTTAAGATTTTGAACGAGAGATGCTAGTGATGAAGCCATGAATTGATAGGAATCTAAAAATTTTATATCAAAATAGACTGTTTTATTTTCTTTAGCTGCTACTTTTGCTGTCATGGCCATGAACTTACTCTCGTTTGTGCAATTACACTTAACTTCCACTCTTTCATTTTTCCTAACCCCCCTTTTATTATCATATGACTGTCATAACCATAGACATCGAACATCAATCATTCGATTGAACATCAATTGTTCGATGTCTATGGTCATAACCTTTGAAGTTATGAAAAATAACGGGTAGAGGACGCCGTTTCAGTCTCAGTGAAAAATTACATCTTGTACATAGTGCGCTTCCAAATTCACTAGTGATGTGATCATGGTCGCGCACTTTCTTGATTTTATCTTCATCAAACGTATTATTACATTTTGGGCAGACTTTATAACTTTCAAATTTTACTTGATCATCTGCTGACATATTCAATGATCTGCGTTGGAGTTCACTGTCATACTTTTGCTGAAATTTGACAGCGCTTTCGAGGAATTGTAAGAATTTATGTATACAATCCTCACCTTGCCAGACGTGCATTTTATTATTCTTATTTTTGAAGTAATCATGCCATACCTCATAACATGATATGGCTGCCGCTTTATGGGTGTCATCATCAATATAGCATTCGATGTCAGCATAGATGACACGAAGAGGGCTTAATTCATCACCTTTCTCTTTATATGAAAACTCTTTATCTTTGGGCATGCATTCTATTTGCAGTTTACCTCGCTTACGCCATTCATAATGTGTTTCAAATTTACCTTTTGACCGGAAGGGGCGCATACAACGGTCACATATGAAATACTCTCCTCTTCTAGATGTTAAGTGGGAATATAGTCGAGTCATTTTAGGAATACCGCAGTAGTGCCAATTTTCACTATCATTTTGATATACTAGCAGGAGATTGACTACCCGATCATAAGTTGATGAAGGGTTGTTGTAATGCACACCCTTAAGCCTTTCTTGCTAGATGTGAACAACTATTTTAATTTCATTTAATTTTTCAAATTTCTCTATATTTTTAAACTTAATGTCCTCGCTATTGCAGTCATCAAGTTTCAATTCATTCTCCCATTCATGATATTTGCTTCTACGGAAACGGTTGTTCCGTACATCATGATAGTGCAGAATAGATAATACCACATACTTAAAACACTGTGATTCACAATCGACAGAAATGACTGCATTCTTAGCTCTTAACATTTTTGGAAGGTTGATGGAGGCTCGACCACGGTAATTTTCTAATAGAGTAATTTTAAACTTGGCAGATTCTATGCCATCAAAAATTAAACCAGTATCGCGCTCGTTAAATTTATCAATGTTTGATTTTAGTCCTTGGATGTGAAAATTTAACCAAGCTTCTCTATCGACTACCTCTGTAGCAGGAGAGGAGGGTATGTAAAACACCAACCTCTTTACTATTTCACCAGTATGATAATCAATTTTAACATATTTTATTTTAAGGTAGACGAGCGCTTTCATTCTAAACTGCTCTAAATTATGAAAGAGCGCATCTATCAATGTTGAATTTTGATGGAACCCTCCGGAAAATTAGCAATAGTTTCTGAGGATTCCATATGGTAATTTCTCACTACATTATTGAGCGATACTTCAGTTAGTCGAATAGAGGAGGTGCTGTTGCTACAACTATCATTTGTGTGTGTGTGTGTGTGTGTGTGTGGTGAAGTTTATGTGAAGATAATTCAAAACCTGTTTCAAAAGATTGGAAACAAAAGTCACAAGTAAAGGAGATATGTTGAATAGAATCATCCTCACCTCGGGAGATTGATGATGGTTTGGGTTGGCACACACGTTGTCTGATGTGTCGGGTGAGATCGCGCTTCCTCGTAAAGATATGCCCACAATCAGCACATGTTTTGGATGCTTCCTGTGACTGCGCACTTGAGTTGGAACTGTCATCATCTGGAGGAGAAATCATTCTGTCATCTCTATTGAAGTCGTAGTTTATTTTTACAACCTACCTTCACTCAACAGTTGTAAAGCTTCCTCGAGAAGGGAGCGCTTTGATGATGAAGTATATGTCTGAAATTGAGAAAGATGCTATTAACCTAGCGTTTAAGGGAGATGAGTGATGAAATCTTTAACTTACCATTTCAACGAAATTAAGTCAAAATCTGATACTTTGATAGTCAAAATGTAGGAATTGACTCTAGCCAAAATAGGTACGTCAGAAACGTTAGAATATATTTGAGTGGAGAGAAAAGCTCATTTAGTGTCAATATATCTGAAATATCGAATGAAATCTAGTCTATTTTTTCCCTTTTATAAACTCCCATACTCAACATTCATTGGCTGTTCATTTTGATTGGTTGCTTGCTTATACTAAAGCACTAAGAAATCAAGTTAATGGCATACATTTCAAAATTATGGATTCGCCATCAACTCTCTCGCATGAATCACCAGTGTTTGCATCAAGCATGCAAACTTGTCCTCCCGCTCCAAAAAAGGCAACGGTGGAGAAACAGAGAAGGCTGGATGACATTCCAAAGTTGGAATTACCATCTCTAACGGAGCATGAAGAGTTAGAAAGGATTTATGTGCGATAGAAATACCTGCTTTACAATCAGGAAGATGTAAAAACGGAAACTGACATTAACCTTCTCCATGATATACGGAGATGGTACAGTCCATCATCCCAACCCCTGAATGAAGTGGAATGGAATTACATCTATGATATGTTGGTCGCGGCAGAGGAACGATTGAGGCAGTTGAAGTGCAACTGCAGTGGTTGTGAGAATTTATAAGACAGTGTGACTTCCGAGGAACTTTTGAATTATTTGTAAATTTCGTAATAAATGTTTGTTTGCTTCATCTGTCTGTTTTCACTTATTTCTGGGTAATGTGGCATACATAATCATCAACATCTTATTAAAAATCTGATCATTTGACAGCTCAGTATGAATCATACCAGTTGATGATAGATACAATCATTTTTTCCTAAGTACTACCTCTATCACTGAGGATAAATGATAAAGGGATTGAATATCAAAAACAGAGACATGTAGTTCTTTAGATTTATTTACAATTAAAGCACATATACTTTATAGCGAGGAAAAGTCAAGTGGAAGAACTTTTAAGTCATTGTAGACTTTGTAGCACCATGGACGTTTAGGGGCATCTGGCGCTCTTCTGACGCGCGTTGTTTTCGGTGTCCACTCTTCATCTATCCAGACAATTCTTACAGTCTTGCCTTTTTCGAAAGTCTCCTTCTGATCACATTTGTCTTCATCACACCATTCATTGACGATCACAAAATTACATGGTGTTTCCGAGTTTATCATCTTGGCGTGCTAGTTCGCATAATGTGAATAAGAGTGCTACAATCTTCCGACTTATGTAGTCTTCATCTAAATTAGAATCATTCTGATTTGCTGTTGAGGAATTCATTGTTGAAAAACATATAAAAGTCAGAAAATTGAAACACTTCTCATTCTCATCTATCTCATGATGGAGGGTACACGTACATCTCCTGCCTTACAGATCTTCAACAAAATCTTTGAAGTGGTCGACGAGTGGGATGAAGACTGTGATCAGAAGGAGACTTGCGAGAAAGGCAAGATTGTGCAAGTTGTGTGGAGTAATGGTGATTTTACACCAAAAACAACGCGCGTGAGCGCCAGATGCCCCAAAACGACCAAGGTGCTACAAAGTCTACAATGATTTAAAGGTTCTTTCACTTGACTTTTCCTCGCTATAAAGTATACGTGCTTCAATTGTAAATAAACCTACATACTACATGTCTTTGTTTTGCAATGTATTTATCTAGAAATGGAAATAAATGGAGGAATTTAGATATGGGGTTAGTTAACACATTTATTATCGGTCTACTTTTCTATCAAAAGAGATCGCACCATTAGAGAAGATGGAAAGTGATTTTGTATACGTGTGGCGTAAGAGTGACCTCCCATTTCATCCCCTCATCATTTAGCCTCAATGATAGAGGCAGTTACTAAAAGAACTCATGCCTCATTCTCAGATAACGTTCGCAATGGAGAATTTAAAAAGTAACCTGTGGCAGATAGCTAAGACTCAACCGATTGGCGTTCAAAGTGCAACGTTGAGAACTGTGTCAAATGCCCAACATGAGTTGCCCCAGAGGTTTCGGTCTAAATATGACACAATCCCTTGCCACACTTATCACTACGATATCATCCGCTGTCTCAAGAGAGATCGCCCACCAACAGGAAGAATTATAACGAAATCGTCCTTAACGTGCAACGTTTAAGTTGACTGATAGCAGATACAACCTTGTGATTTTATTTTTTATTTGTATGATGGATTCAGTCAGACCGAAGTGTGTCCAGGGCAAACCACGTGGAGGTACTATCATATTTTGCCCCATGGTGTTCTCTAAAAAGACCGTTGGTTCGTTCTCGGGATATGAATAGACTTAGGTTTGGCCGATTCCGCAGAGAGAGACTTGTAATCTCTCTATGTCAACGGCATCGACCTCCTCTACTATAAGCTGACTGTTAGAGGGCGGTATATATCCCACTCTGTTGAATTGGCATCATCGTCAGTTGTTGATGAGCCAATTCGAGCAAGGTTGTTATAGACTCGCTCTCATTCCTACATCCGTAGAAACTCAATAAATAAATTTCTCGGTCCAAGCCGAGGCTTTTCAGGAGATCTGACTGTCGTCTTAGGTGTTTTCATAATGGAGTATAGAATGAAAATGAAAGAGAGGCAATGGTTTATATACCCCTCTGATACAAAGACATGACTCAGTCTTTCTAATTATAAGATAGATTCAGTCAGACCGAAGTCTGTCCAGAGCAAACCACGAGGAGGTACTATCACTCTTGCTCCGTGTGGCTCTTAAAAGAGTCGTTTGGGGCGTTCTCGGGATCAAAAGCGATCCTACTGCTGATGTAAAAACTCTGAAAGAAAAAGAGTAGGAGATTAGATGCGGTAAGGAAATGATCATGTTGAAGTAACTTACTGGGCACTTTCTTCCGGACTTTTCGGACGACGAAGTCCTCAAGCTCGCCGGTGATGTCCATGTTAATGTGAAGACATCGGACTCCGTCGCCCTCGCAGCATTGCTGCGCCTGTTTGGGGTCACTTGTGATGGTTGGGGCTTCGCACACATTATTTTCGAAGAGGGAAAGATGGACTTCATACACTCTTCTTTTTCTACACTTCTCACGCTCATGTAATCGCTCTACTTCAGCCACCAACCTCAGTTCACACCCTTCACTTCCTCTGTTTCCTTCACCACGCTTCGCATCCGATCTATCTCATCATCCTTCCTCAACAAAGTCGCCTGCAGACTACTCACCAAACTTGCTTTCTTCATCAGCTCACTCCTTTCCGCCATCCACTCTTTCTCCTTCTGCCTCATACTTTCCAACTCTTCTCTCGTCACCTTATACCCTTCAGTCTTTGCAGTCAACTTCTCATTCCGCATCACTAATACTTTATTCTTCTCCTAAACCGCCCTCAATCGATCCTTCATCCTTACATATTCATCCCTTGTGTTGCCTTCCTCCCTCCGAGGCGATGATGCCACCAACGGCTTACCCACTTCCTTTCCTTCATCCTTCCCCTTCTCCTCAAGATTATCAATGTTCCCAAACAATTCCTCCAACACGTCATCCAAATCAACATCAACATCAGGCTTTTTGATGTTCCCTCTCAACTCCACTTCTTTCTCACTCAAACCCTCATCAGTCGCCTTGGTAACACCTCTATTTTCCACCGAACCCTCAATCGTCGCCACTGCCACTCTTGCCTCTTCCTTATCTAACAAAACTCCCTCAAACCAAGACTTAAACCCTTGCATACTAATGTTGCCACTAGGGCACTGGCTATGGTTCCTAATGAACACTACATCACTTCCATCCTCACATGCTACCTTATGATGCACACACACCCTCAACAACACTTTCCTCACATGCTCGCCCACCGTCCTCTCTTTAATGTGTTTCTTTAACTCGCTGCCTCTGGCAATACGGCCACAGCTACACTTACCGATGAGCATACGCGCATTAATCATCTTAGTCATAGTGACGATTCTGTAAAGATAGAGTAAATTTGACAGCAAATGTTTATAGGATACTACTTGCTGATATGCATTGAAAGACTAAGTCCGAAAAAATTTGATAGCAGTCGTCTAGGCGTTGGACTCTTGAATCCGTTACAGGCATTACTCAGAGGGGATATTATTCCAGCTCCAAGGCCTCGACCCACAAATCCAACCTCGGGCGGACAGAGCGTGCGTCATGTCACTGTGTTGGTATCCGGGACCCGATTTTGACATGAAAGCCGGGGGAGTTATTTACAAGAGGAAACGTCCCAAGTCGCAGAGACTCATAAACGACTGCTTTTTATTCAAAAACTTTAATCATCATCATTATGCATGAATTTAAATTTTTCAGTATTTTAGTACTACTCATAAAACGTTTATAAGTAGTCTGTCATCTACAGAACATCATGAGCTGTCAAACGTTTTTTGAATCAAGTCTAAAGGACTTGTAGAAGCAAAGTTATAGCCGTTTGAAGATTTCGGCCTACTATCATCAAATCGTCAGTCATGCTATACTGACTAACCTATAAGTCTGACTCCTTAGCTGATATCAGCAATGAAAAGTCAAAAGTCCGATATCGGACCTCAAGAGAAACGACTTACCTGTAGTCAGTTTCTCAACTTAGTGAGATTCCTCTCCCGAACTCATACTTATGTATCCTGTCAATATGCAATCGATAAGAGGGGGGAGACATTGGTTATCCAAAATTTGACGCTGAATCCAAATTGGTCTCAGTTTTCTCGTCCGATGCTTCGTTCGCCCGCTAGAGTCCAAAACACAAAACTCAACCTCTGACGGCTCTCTAACATGGCCAAAAGTCTCAATGTCACTCTAAAGCCTCAGCAATGAAAGATAGGGCCAAACTGTGCTTTCCAATGAATTTGTGGCACTCTTAGCTTTCAAACGAGCTATTGCACGACTATGTACCATTCCCAGAACCAAAATTGGAAGAACGCTGCCGAGGGGGGTTCGAAGTTCTTCGTTTTTAGCCCTATGACGCAGGAAACAACTCTTCTAGACCCAAAATTGGCCAAAAAGCTCAAATCCGCCGTCCATTTTCACGTACGAGGCTTCGTTTAGTCGCTACAGCCATTTTCTTACTCAAAGACACACAAAAACACACCTAAACCACACCTACACCCAAGAAACACAACATGTGGACGCAGAATTTCATCAGGAAACCAAATCTAATCACAAAACAACCCTACAACCAATCCTACACACCAAAACATTGACCGTCGCCCAAGAACAACTACGACGGTCGACCACGACCCACCCGGACGGTCGACCAAGACCCACGACAACCCAACTCACGCTCCAGGGGGGGCGCTGTGCACAGTTGGGAGGATTCCTTACTACTCAAATAACTGCTATGATCCGATTAATGCCCAACAAACAATCATCGCGAGATCAATTGCCAATGAAATTTCTAAAGGGATGCATTGATTTATTGTCCCCACTCTTATCCACCTTGGTGAACTCTTCAATCCTGTGTGGAACATTTCCTGTGGATCTGGCTACTTCATGTGTGACTCCTGTCCTGACAAAATCATACCATGAGACTGAACAGCTGTCGTCATATCAGCCTATAAGTAATCTTCCCATCCTATCCAAGCTTATTGAGCGACTGGTCCTTACGCAGCTTCTATCGTATTTGAAGTCAGACAATTTGTTATCTTCACATCAGTCTGCCTATCGCAATTTTCACAGCACTGAAACTGCGATTCTAAAGATATCCAGTGATGTTCCTACAGCCATGGATGATGGCAACATTACTCTTTTCGCAGCCCTTGACTTGTCCTCTGCATTCGACTCTGTTGACCACAATGTGCTCCTCAGTCGCCTTGCCCTGTCCTATGGATTGTCTGGTTCTGACCTGAAATGGCTTGACTCCTATTTAAAAAATCGACTAAAGTACTTTCATCCTGGTGATAGTTTTTCATCCACTTCTGCACTGACCTGTGGTGTGCCACAGGGTTCAGTCATCGGTCCGGCGCTTTTTTCTCTTCATATCATGGACATCATTCCCCTTGTAAAGAGTGTCAACCTGAAAGTGCATGTCTTTTGCGGACGATATTCAAGTTTATGGCTCTTGCCCTCCCTGTAGAATTTTACATTATCAGGTGAGATGTCCAACTGCATATGTGTGCTAGGAGAGTGGCTGAAATCCAATGGTTTACACCTCAACACTCAAAAGCCAAATCTGATGTTGATTGGTACCCGACAGCGCCTTGAAAACTTCCTAAAGACACCTATCGTAATCGGCAACCACAACATTTTTCCTGTCTCTCAACTTCAATGTCTTGGAGTTATATTGGATTCGACATGGTCATTTTCGCCCCATGTCTCGAAAACAATTGCCTCCTGTTTTGGTAGCCTAAGACAGCTACGCTCTGTTCATCCTTCCATCACACGTCATCTCGTATCATCTCTGGTTACTGCTCTGGGGTTCCCCAAGTTGGACTATTGCATTTCTGTTTTGTCGGGTATTCCGAAGGCCAGCTATCACGGCTTCAACGTGTAATTAATGCCAATGGTCGTCTCGTCTACAATTCCCTAGAGCAGCTCACATCACACCTGCTCTCAGTGAATTGTGATGGCTACCTGTGACTTCACGAGTACATCTTCGGCTTGTGACTTTTGTGCATAAATGCCTTCATGGTTATGCTACGGGATTATTACCTGGTTACATGGTTATTACCTTTGTGAATTGATCACATCGGTCAATTCCTTGTCCAATCGCTTGCATCTTCGCTCTGCATCAAATAATTTAATTTATATACCAAGATTCCGCCTAAATACTGTGGCAAAGAAGCATTTCTCTGCCTCCTCTGCTCACTGCTGGAATAGGCTGCCCAGTGAAATTATAACAATTAAATCTCTGCGTCTTTTCAAAAGATCAGCGAGAGACTTTTATGACTGATCATGCATGCACTGAATTTGTGTTTTAATTTTTTCTGTGTACAGTGGCCTTGAAGCAATATGTCATACTGATGCTTTAAAATGAAATCGTGATCAAATCAAAATCAAATCAAACTTAGACCTGGACAGGGAGAGCACCAATTTTCATGAAATAACAATCAGTAGATTCTAAAATCTCTATCGCAGTTTCCAGATAAGGAAGCAGTATTGGAATTTTTGCAACAAGTTATTAATGCCTACAACCTCCCATGTATTCACTCTCCGTAATGAATATCCAAATTATTCAAGACGAATTCAAATTAAATTATTATATATTCTATGCAGGCATCTGCATAATTCTGTTATTTCAGAGGACAGATGCAGTCTTGGACTTGCCAGTTTAAAAATTGAAAATCAATGAAGCAAAGAAGTTCAGTCGAACATTTTCTTATTTATCTGATATCCTGTCTGAGTGTAACTTCCTTGCGTCATTTTTATTAAGAGCTCCTGTTTTAGGCTGTCTGCTAAAATATACAGTACTAGTAAACCACGTGTAGTGGCATAAGATTTCTGAAGAAGGACAGTCTGAAAAGTTCATTAGACTTGTAAAATACAAGCTTACGAGTCTTCAAATAGTCCATTTATAATTATGCTTTAAATCAGTTAATATGAAGTATGTCGGACTCGGTCAGAAAGATTGACTTAGTCCGAGGCCCTGATCTGAGCAATGTGTAGTACACAAAGTAATTATTAATGATGTAGCTCGTTGGCCCTACTATAGCTAATGATACGACGAACTCCTGTTCAGCAACCGACTTTCAGCGAGTATCCAGCATCTCAAACATATTGCAATGCCAAATTCCATATGTAGCGAATAGAAAGAGCCTACAGATTAACAGGAAATAATTGACATAAGCTCTGGCCAGTCGACGATGCCAGATTCGAATTTTTCTCGAATCGGAATTTCGAATTGAATCTAGAAGCTTCGCAGGTCCTTAATAGCTTTATATACTTACTTTGAGTAAACCGGGCGACTTTGTGCTGCTTTTATAATGCTCATATCTTAATCGTGTGTGTTGCGGTTCAATTTCTTTTGAATTTAAAGGAAAATTGAATGGTTTAGAAATTTGGAAAATATCAAATTTCGTAACGGAAATGACGTTTGTAATGAATATGAAAGAAAAAACGATCCTTTTATGGTTTGTCTTCCGTAAGGCCTCTCACCGACTCTTGTCAAACGGAAACGTCGGAATACATTTAATGCATGAATACTGCAGTAAAGAAAGTAACAAAATCTGTTCCACGGTAAACTGAGCGTTGCTACGGTGTCTTTGTGTACATAGAGAATCGCACATATCTTTGTGTACATAGAGAATCGCACACATCTTTGTGTACATAGAGAATCGCACACATCTTTGTGTACATAGAGAATCGCACATATCTTTGTGTACATAGAGAATCGCACACAAAGTCGTCGCTAGTATAATTGTGGCCTCGAGATACGGCAGTAGCGGCTGATGACGTGCTTGAACAACACAGTTGAAGTAGGCAAAGAAATAAACTGTTTATCTGAAGTTGACTAGAATGGAAATTGACTCAAGGTCGCGGCACATCCGCGGGAAGTAAGTTGGGGCATGAAGAGCCAATTAAAAGCTTAGAATTGCACATGTGACTGATTCTAACCCAATGAGGCAGCCGTTGACAAGTGTATCTAAATGAAAATGCACATATTGGGTGTCGCATGAAGCCATATTTCCGTTCTAGAGATTTTATTGTTATCTATTTCTATGGAAAAAGGCATAGAAATAGATTGTTTATCTGAAGTTGACTAGAATGGAAATTGACTCAAGGTCGCGGGACATCCAGGGGAACTAAGTAGGGACATGAAGAACCAATTAAAAGCTTAAATTTTCACTTGTGACTGATTCTAATCCAATGATACAGCCGTTGACAAGTGTATCCAAGTGAAAATGTGTGCGATTCATGTGCCACTATTGTGTATTGCATGAAGCTTAACCTCCTTTCTAGAGATTTTACTGTTGTCAATTTCTATCGAAAAAGGCGATCTTCTGCCTTGCCCGATGAACGACCGACATGACGCCGCGTGTCTGGTGACCGCGCTGCCTGGCTCTCTCGTAGATCTGGTCCTCGTCGTACATCCCATCATCTTCTCATACAAATATCGACAACAATAGCGAAATAAGAATTCATGCATGTGACCGATTAAAAATTTCTCGGCACATTCGTTTGCAATGTTGGAATACAGATGCAAAAGAAATTCTAAAATACCAATATCAGATACTCAAAAATGATTTTGTTATAAATCCAAAATGCAGCATATGTAAGGCCTGCAAAATAAAATACCAAATCAGTTCACACTTAATATCTTTTAATCAAATCGATTTAACGGGAAACAGTTGTGCAACATGTCATCAATGGGCCGGAACTGTTTACTTATTGACTTTCTGATTTTGTTACTTTGTTAACTGCAGTATTCATGCATTAAATGTATTCCGACGTTTCTATTTGACAAGAGTCGGCGAAGGGCCTTAAGGAAGACAAATCATGAAAGGAAGAGTAGCATTTTCTTCCATATTCATTACTAATCTGATTCTGGCCCACAAATGCTTTAACTGATGTTTGTACCAAAATAATGAAAGAATGAGATCATGTGAAATTTTAATCAATAATTTTGTTCATTTTGTCATAGATCTACATCAGTGGGTGCGCACCCAGCAGCCTACATGTCATACACTAGTTTGCTCAGCTATTTGTCTGTCAAAGTACTGTCAATGGTCAGATGATATATTTATCCCCTACAATCACTTCAACTTGTCTACATGATATCGCTGAGTTTCACATGAGCATTGCAATAGAATATCAGTTTAATTATTCAATCTTTTCACTTATGGAACTCTGGTATTCAGTTATGAAGCTAAAAGTCTCTTCTAGTAAGGAGTTAGGCCTATAATTCGGATCGGCTCGTCCATGTAAATATATCAGCCTCACATCATGACACACAAGCGTCTTTCATTTGTCTGTTCATTGAACGAACAGATTTCTTCTCTTCAGCTGCTATAACAATTAATGTAGCAAGTCATTTTCCAACGTGCGCATCGACAGATAGATTGTGTGAGGAGCAGGTCACCTGATATTCGAAGGAACTGAGCCAATATTGAACAGTGTCAATACTTTATTTTTAGCGACAGCAAATGGATATCTTATTCAGCGCCTTCCTCACAGACAAGCGACATTTTCGATTCAGCGCTCCATTAATGAATGAACAGCATATTCTTGTCGTGAAGAAGTCATCTCATATGTGGATATAATTGATCCTGCAGTGATATTATACCTGCCTCACTATAACAAACACAATGGTAATGCGTTCTTGATTTCATTGAACTATAAATAACAACTTTGAATAATTCATTAGTGAATTACTAAATATATTCCATAGCAATGAAAATGAATATGAAGTAATCACAATTAGGAACCAGTTAAACTAAGTAAAAAATACAACGCTGTCGAAATACAAGAGATTGAATTGTTTTTATTTAGCCCTTCCATGCATATTGCGGCTTACAGACAACATTTTGACCTACATCTTTTGGGTCGACCCAAAGCGACAAAAATTTCGTACCGACTTCGTACAATCCCTAGAACGACCGCAAATTGCATTTGAAAAATGTTTATTTTCCGTAAAAAACTTTAATTTTGAAAATAATTCGTGCACCAAAGGGTTTAATAGGTAGGCCTAGCAACCAAATTAATTGAATAGCATAGAATCTTATTAATAGCGAGTTAATCAATGAATGTGTTGAATATGTTGAATGAAAACAGTGCTCGTTGGAGATCTGTCGCAAAAAGTTGCCACCAAGATAGAATTATTTTGTCGCGCTCAAGCACTTCTAGTCATGGCCAAAGTAGATATGACACCTTTTTTTCGTGTAGGCACTAGACACCTCCGTTTGGAAGCATCCTCAAAGCGGAATAACGGGATGAATATATCAACTGGTCATTGACAGTACTTTGACAGACAAAGAGCTGACCACGGTCAACTAGTGTAGGCTCTTGCCATACGCGGCCTTTCGTCCGTCCCCAGAAATATCCTATTACCGTAGCGAGATACTCCGTTAGCTAATTGATCTAAGCGTCTTCATTTCCATTTACATGTAGAAATGTCGAATTGTAGTTGCCAGGAATTATGCGATACTCATGAGACAATGCGGTAGCAAACATATTACTGGTGATATGTGAAGCATAAATGAAAATTTAGTTGAGCTTTTAAAGCGGCCGTATCGTGAAAATATGTCTGACTTCGGCTCTCGTGGAGGAAGGGATAGCGCATCCATCGTCCATGTGCAAAAATGATCAAAGCTGTACGTAATTGCGGCTATCACATGAAAGTATTTTCTTCATCTGAATTGAGGCATTCAGACTTCTCCTCTTGTCTCTCTTTAGATCTACAGAAATGCCAATAGTATTTGGTATTCACAGGTGGCGCGCACGACTTTGTCAACAACGAAGCAGTTATTCCAATTGCCAAAGTTGATATTGTACTTATGGCCATAATCCATGTATATGAAACGATCTCGTGCTGTGAAGGGTTTGCCGTCACACTTTTCGCAGTTGCAGTCAACATTTCAGTTTGGTTTGATACAATGGTCTCATTCCCCAACGAACAGTTTGATGTTATCGTTAGCAAAGCACCTGCAGTCTTCTCCGACATCACATTTGCTATATTTAAACTAAGTCCCACACAAAATCCACATACAACACCAGCTAATGTTCCAAACCAGTTAGCCCATGGTCCCAAGGCGCCAAGCAGAACCATAGCCACATATGGTCCACGAAGTGCACCATCGATTGATAGCAAAGCCTCAAGAATAAGACTGCCTCCTTTCATGACAAGAAAGCCTAGTAGAGTAGACAGAATTCCGAAGATCGCTACTAAACATTTCACTGCAAATGCTGCTTTCCGGTCAGTAAATCGGGAACCAAAATACGGAGACATAACATCATACCAAACTGTCGTTCCAAGTGCAGTAAGTCCAGATGAGAGAGAACTTAAAGAGCCAGCAAATATTGCTGCCAACATAAAGCCTGGAAATCCCGGATATCCAAGTTGGTCAATTACAAAATAAGGAACGATGGCATTACCTGAAGAAACCCATCCTGCAGAGAAAACGTCACATCCACGATGAACATAAAACGAAAATATAGCTAAGCCTGTCAGTGTAGCAACACTACCGAAGATGACATTCATAGGGGCAACTAAAGAAAATGCAATACGAGCTTTCGGAATGCTGGGCAATGAAGAGAGACGCTGGACACCTGGGGCTGTCACAATTGATGTACCTAGTGCGAATATTCCATTGGTCATTGTTCCAAATAGAGTATGTCGAGTTCGAAAACTCAATGACACATCCACATCATGAAGTCGACCATATCTTTCACCATAATTTATAACAGCCATCAAACCACCACTGTTGATGACCGCATATATCAATACGACTAGCATCCCGCAGATCATGAAACCGGCTTGAACTACATCTGTCCATACAACCGCTTTTAGTCCACCAATGGTTGTGTAGACCAAACCAATACCATTCCCAAGTAGAAATGCGCTAACTACTGATATATGTCCAGCAGATAATTCAGATAATGCTATTGCAGGTGCATACATACACACCCCAATGTACAAGCACGTTGAAACAGTTGACATTAAATATGCGATAATTGCCAATATTGGAGATTGAAATCGTTTCAGAATGTATTCGTTTGGACTTTTGATATTTAAAGGATGAAATAGTTGTATGAACAGGAAGCATACAGGAAAATATGCAATTAATTGACCAATATAACTAAAAGCAAGCATATATCCATGAATATAAATTTCAGCTGGTACTCCAACTATAGTTATAGCTGAAATGTGAGACACAGCAATTGAAATTGCCACCGGAAGAGCTTTCATCTTTCTATTTCCAATAAGATATTCACCAGTTGACCGTTGACGACCACCGAAAATAGAGAAAAATATTCCAATGGCGAGAGATAAGAGCATAAATCCAGCAAAGATGACATAATCAATAGCCGTCAAACTTTCCGCTTTGCTGTCAAGTAGCATTTCGTTGCGCCGAATTTCGTTTAAGCTAGAAGAACTGTTTCAGTTGTTCATGGACTTGAGTGGAAGAATGATTTTAAGATGTGATATAAGAAACAATTCAGATGACAACAATCTCACGTACGCTATGTCAAGCGAAAATGAAAGGGAGTGATGGATGATGTCAATTGCGAACACAGAGCTTGAATAAGCTGCCATTCAGTTTTAGTCTGGGTCATTCTTGCGGAACCTGCACAAATAGTTTACATCGGTTGGCTTCATGGGAGGTCAGGACCACTTGCTTGCCTTGTGAATCAAGGGACTCATTTTGCGTACGTGCACATGTACGGCTAGTTATAAAATCCGTCAATGCATCAGACCAAAAGCTTCGACAACCATAGAGTAGGCCTAGGTATATCTGGTAGAGTAGCAAATCAGCATTTATAAAATCCCCAGTGTACAGTTTCGATTTCATTAAATAAACATGAGACGAGACCCAGTACCGCCTGTGAGATATGCCAATTTTTACACTTTTGGAGAAATTTAGGCCTACACGAATTTGACTGATCATGATAGCCATAGACATCGAACATCAACAATGATAACATCACCATAAAATTCAGGCATTTAATGAATCATAAAATTATGCAGATGAAAACTGAATTAAAACCTTGAAATTTCAGCCAAGAAAGCACTATAAGATCTCATGCTTTTCATGAAGACTTCCATTAATGCGGTTCATGAAGTTCCATTGATAATCAGCTTAATTTCCGCTTAGTTAAGATGCTTATCAGCAAATAGTCATTCCTTTTGATATCCAACTTATTTCATATTACTTATAAAGTGACTTCATGTCGGTTATATAAATGTGCAAAAGTTTAGCTCTTTAAAACTGCTCAAATAATTTTTAGAACCGCAGGAACTTAAACTCTGTAAAAACTGAATCTTTTCATATAAAAAGTTTCACTGTATGCAGATACTTTCGGAGTGCCACTACCAAATCAGTTCACCAAGACGCTCTCATATTTAGTCGGATACTCTACGCGGTCCAGAGCTGGTGGGACTTTGCATCTGAGACCGACAAAATACCTGTTTCGCGAAGTTTATGAAGCGCAGTAGTCTTCTTGGTTTCTGCAAACTTGACGATTTCTTGTAAAAAGATCAAAAGGCTAGGTGACAAAATGTCCAGGAAAAATAAACATCATGTTTTCCACAAGCTGCTTCTTCCACCAAAAGGCAAGGACTGTAGTGTGCGTCACTCTCGCCATTCGTATCACCGTCCAGTGTGCACCACGAACCATAGAGTATAGGGATATATAGGTGAAGTGTCGACCATAGAGTAGGGATATATAGGTAGAGTGTCTACTCAAAAAAGTATCTGTATACAGTAAAAAATTTTACATGAAAAGATTCAGTTTCTTGCGGAGATAGAAAAAGTCGCAATATTAGTCGTGATTTCGTGGCTTAATTTCAAGTTTTTAATTCAATTTTCACCGGCTTGATTTTATGATTCACTAAATTCATGTTCCATTTCTTGAATCTGAATAGTGA
Organism: Prostheceraeus crozeri; assembly: GCA_907163375.1. Taxonomy (NCBI): domain Eukaryota; kingdom Metazoa; phylum Platyhelminthes; order Polycladida; family Euryleptidae; genus Prostheceraeus; species Prostheceraeus crozeri. The sequence continues at coordinate 83,505 of CAJQUW010000103.1, forward strand.
TGTGGACCCATTTACATCTTTAAAAGTTAATTGAAATCATTGTCTTTGAATCTAGATTTTGCCATGCCAGTGGCAGCTGTTGCCTGATCACGCTTGAGAAGATTCTCTTGAGATTCAGCAGGAAATCAATAGCGCAGGTCATCGAGTTGCCAATTTAAAAAACATTACATCACCAAGGATGTCAGACACTGACTATCTGTAAAATAATATCATTTCCTTCTGCTTTATGCTATCATGATCAGTCGATTCCGTGGCAATTTCTTCAAAACTGCATTAATGCGCATATCTCACATTTGGAAACAATTCCGACTGTATCTCCTTTTGAGTTCATTTAATAAAATCGAAAGTGCATACACATTGGGGATTTAATAACTGCGGAGTTACCACTCTACCTAATATACCTACTCTATGGTGTCGACTCAGAAAAGTATCTGTATACAGTGAAACTTTTTATATCAAAAGATTCAGTTTTTTTCGGAGATTATTTTCCCGTGGTCCAAAAAATTATTTGAGCAGTTTTTAAAAAGTCAAAATTTGCCAATTTATATACTACTGAAATGACGTCCTCTTTATAAGTAGTAAGAAACAAGTTGGATATCAGAAGGAATGAACATTTTCTAGTAAGCATCATAGCTAAGCGGAAATTAAGCTATACCACTGACTATACTAAACTATACCACTGAAAGAGTAAAACATCATAATCAAGGACGCTACTCGTTAAAGAAAGCTGATCATAATTAACTTAAAAAGATGTTAGTGGGTCCACATTACTATTCAGATTCAAGAAATGAAGCATAAATTCAATGAATCATTTAATCATGCCGCTGAGAATTGAATTAAAAACATCTCTGCAAAGAAGCTTTCAATAAGATTTCAACTTTTCCTTGAAGATTTCCAGGGACATGCATTATAATGCAGTTAATGATATTTCCTTGATAATCAGTTTGATTTCCGCTTTTCAGATGCAATTGTTAGCAAATTTTCATTCCTTGTGATATCCAACCTTGTTTCATACTACTTATAAAGTGGCTTCATGTCGGTAGTATATAAATATGCAAAAATGTTTCTATTTAAAACTCCTCAAATAATTTTTTGGACTGCAGTCTAATCTCCACAAAAAAACTGAATCTTCTGATATAAAAATTTGCAATGTATACAGACACTTTGTTTGAGTCGGAGTCGCCAGTCGACCTAGGCACATGCCTACTAGCTTGGCAATAATCTAATGTGTATATGTAATTTTGTGGTAAGATGATACTCAACAGAAAAAATAAATACAAACTATCAGAAAATTTGATATAAAATTGGCTTAAGCAAATAAAAAAAACAACATATACTACGTATTTTGTTATACAATGCACATATTTTCAACATCTTTGACATTGACAGGCATGCGATGATCGATTCCAGTTGGCCCTAAAATGCCCTCTTAATTATTTGCAGTACATAGATCCAGATTGTATAGTTTCAGCCCGGTGAATAATTCGAAAAGCGTTGTTGACATGGATGAGCCTTATCAATAGCCAATTCCTCAGTGTAATATTCGGATTCTCACTGAAATTGTTAATTGTCATGAATTCTACAGCGGGAGTTGATTCGAGTGTTTATCAATTGATGCCCCATCATCAGTCTTCATGTAAATATTTTTTCTTGCAATTTGATTGATAGTACGCCGCATTAAATTTCTGCCTTACCGCTCTCATCTTCAACAATTATTTTTCAGAGATGAATATTCTTGAAGTTTGCCATACAATATGAGTGAATTGTACTTTATGTCATAGAGTAGGTATAGAGGTAACTCCGCATTTATCAAATCCCCAATGTGTATACACTTTCGATTTTATTAAATGAACTCAAGGGGGATGCAGTTGGTAATTGTTACCAAGTGTGAGATATGCAAATTCTTGCAGTTTTGAAGAAATTACAACAGAATTGAATGATTATGATTGTAATGCAGAAGGAATGATGGTATTTCACAGATTCTCATGACAGCCTTGGAGATCTAATGTTTGTTAAATTTAACAATTTGATGGGTTCCTCTTACTTTCATGCTCAACCTAAAGAGTATTTTCTTACGCGTGGTCATATCACAGACAACCTGCCACTGGCAGAGCAAAATCACATAATCAAAGACATATACTAGTTGACCGGTGTCAGTTAATGTACAGTCATTTGTCTGACCATTTGCAAGCAAAGTGTCACCAAAGTGACAGCAAAGTGTCAACAAAGTGACAGTTGAATTATCTGGCGTCATATTCCGTATTTTGACTACTTTTACACATATTTTTAGCAGCATGATGGTCGTGATGGATCACGAAAGGAATTATACATACTAATTAATAGAATTTCTCTAATTTCTAGTTCTTGTAGTCTCTCATTTTCATGCATTCGATTGACTTCAATACCGAAAAGTTTAGCTTTAATGTATATTTTTAAATGGAATTTACATTCTGTGGAATGCAGAGTTTTAAGAAACGAATAAGATAAAGATCGGCCCTTTATACATTTTTATACATAAGTACTTATTTTTATAGAGTCTGTGAGACTAAACCCTTGCAGCATTGAGACGACGACTTATCACGATTGAAGACAGTTCAGCTCGTCACAAAAAGCACATCTCAGCTGGCGTAAAATGTCCGTGAGCGAGTCGTCTCAAGGCATGACTTCTAAAGACGAGTAATGGCGAGTTTATGTGACCAGTTTTCTGACGAGATATGTATATGCTATTATCGATGCATCCAAGCATAGCGCCCTTCCAAATTCTCTGAAGACAGCCCTAGAGCCGAGACAATGATGGACTCGAACCATCTGACGCACTCAGACGCACCAAATCTATGATAAGCTACAGGCTTTTTTATCACTTAGTTATTTAAGACAAGCGCGCAATGTCCAAATATGTTAGTGATGAAGATTTTGATCAAATTTTAAAATTCCAAAAATTACACATTTTTGCACAATTCATTGCTTTTACACAATTCATAACTAATACATGAATATGATACACATTATCTGAATATATACATTATTTCAATACATATACATTTCACAATTATATATAATCAATATTTACACTTTGAGTACAAGTCCATTCGAGAAGACATCTGCATTTATAATTAGGAATCATATGGTCATCCAAAAGAATCGTACACCGATACATGGAAAATTTGATGGAATGTTGCAATAAAATCGAGTCCAATTTCATGGAATAATTTCAGAATGTATAGGCCAATGATAAACAATTAATATATTCACACTATTTTTTTCAAAAATTGAGATTTTAGCCAACCCTGAATAAAAATGGACTTGCCCATGGCCAACTTAGCACACACACTCTCTCTCTCATCTATATCAGCACTCAGTTGTGGTAAGCAATTCTTCCGGAGATTTTTTCCTGGTGAAAGGTGCCGCTGGTGCTAATATCTATGCTGGGACCCCACTCATTCCCTCTCTCTCAACGCCAAAGACAATGGAGAATAGACATTATCTTTGCTCAACTCGGCTTGAGATGATGGTTAGATGATCGAATTTCATGTTCATCCTATCCATTTCAATGAACACTTCTTTCAACCAGCTTGCAATAAAAAGAAATAGCAAGCATCTAATTCTATGCAATTAAATCAGTTTATATAATTTTCATGCTTCATATCACCACCCCAAATTGATCTAAAGTGTTATGGCTAATAACGAGTCCCGATAACTGGTATACATCAAGACTTTTCATGAATGTCTCACTCGCGTAAAAATATGTCAAAAATGTATGGTGCTGTTCCTACCTCTATACTATGACTAAATTCAATCTGGAGATCTCGATTACCGAGATGTCGACATCTTGACCAATTTTTAGGCGTTCGAGATCTCGAAATTACAGTACCGAGATCTCGACTTTTTGCGATTAGATTTTTGATACTAACATTAAAAAATTAATGTTGCATGGCATTGCTTGCTGTAACATTTGGTCAACTGTTGACGCCAAATGTACTAGTATTACCATAATCACTTATTGAACGCCACTTAGAAGGATTACCAATCTAACTTATTATATCATTCTAAGTCTGCATAAGAATTTTTTCTGACTTCTTCAAAGAGCTATCTTCAGGGAACTTAGTATTAAAGTTTTTGACACTAAATTTACATTTCATGAAGATAACTTCGTGAAGAAGTCAGAAATTAATTGGATTTTTGATTATAAAATTAAAACAGGCTAACTTGGCATTCCATTACTTCTGGATTACTTTTAATGAGCCATGGTACATTTTTACAATCATTTGAAAGTTAATGAATGACATGTTCTTGAAGATGCATAATGTTGGATGACAATGCCTTTGAATTGTCTTTTAAATGACTGGTAACTGTGGTTATCAGACACCATGAATATTAAGTGTGTAGCAACTATTCCAAGTGAATAAATATGGCAACTTTGACGCTGCGTTTGAATAATTATAATATCTTTCCATAAGAAGGCTTGTTGGTCTTACATGTTATTCTAACAGCCACTGTAATCATTTTCAGATATGAAATTATTTTTGTAAGTGATTTGTTTGAGAGTTTGCATTTTAAAAGACTAAAAATGACCGTCGATGAAGAGTGAAAAGCCACGCATTTGCCATATCATATCTCCTAAGAACTTTTCTTATTTTTTTTACTGATTTTGCCGAGTCCTTTATTAAATGAGAATATGCATGTAATTATAGCAATTGATTATTAAATAACATATGTATAGGCAAGTGAGTGCCAAAATGTGCAGCGTAGGGAGGGCGGGGAGCATTGAATATGTTTTTAAAATTTTTCCCGACAGTTTGAATATACTAATTTAAATCAGATGAGCCAAAATCAAACTCAGATGGAAAGTTGAGGGCATGGTAATCTGAGTTGTTGGAGGTTTCTGTAAAATTTGATCTTTGTACCAAAGTGGTTCATGTGTGGGTCACATCCCGGTGAAAACTCCCGCGTGGATTCGACTTCGGAATTGCTATATCGATTCTATACGTATTACTTTGACCCGGCTCTCCACGTGGATTCGACGTGGATTTATACCCATGAAATCGACATCGAATGCATCTGGTATCCACGTGGAAACTGTAGCTACCTATATCATCCACGTGGAAACATAACGAATTTACGTAAAAACAAATTTTTGTCGACTTGCTTCAAGAATTCATGGCTTCCACAAAGAGAATGCTCGAAGCAAGTCGTCAAAACTCTGTTTTTACTAAAACTAAAAATTGCATTGGCCAAAAATTATTTAAGGGGACACGTGAAACAAATTCACAATGAAGCCATGACACCTGCATATAGCCACAAGGTGGTGATGTGGACACAGTTTGATATTTTTTCTTTGAGAGCTATGCGCAATGAACCAGTTATTAGAAATTAAATGAAACTTTGCTTGAAAATTACCCAAAAATAATTATTGACATGCACTCTTATTAGATGACACGAATTTTGACATATTTTTATAGGCTTAGTTTTCCGTGAAGTAAAATATTTTGCAAATGACTTTCACTACAGTCAAACCAAAATTTTGAAAAACAATGGTTTCTGTGCATAATTATTCGTGTTTTCCAGGAATAAGTTACTTCGTAGTCATCTTGTTCATATTGCATAGTTAATTGTAAGCAACATTCGAGCTTCATGGATTTTGAAGTGTTCGAAATTATTTTTTGAAATCGGGTTGATATGGACATGTATGATACATGTTTCTCATTTTCATCAAACAGCTATCTATTGCAATTTGCCAATGCAAATTTGTATCAGATTTGATGACAGTGAACGTGGAAAGATTTGAAATGAAGGCCCTTAATAAATTAAATAAGGAAGCAATTGAATAAATATTGATTCATATGCACAATTTTGGTTATTAAATTAGGCTTTTAATTGGCCTTCACGGAATTTACTTTCCCAAATAATTTCAAGAATAGAGTCAAATGATAAAAAAATATTCACATACATATGACCGGACGCTGTTTTCTGCCATCAAGTTATGTTTTTGTGCATATGTGAGTGTACATGCTCCTGTTTTCCTATGTTCTTGGAAATAAACATTTTATGACTTTTGACTATATTGATATAATAATAATGCACGATAAATTTGACTTTTATGTCCGCACTATTTTAAAATAGATTCAGTATTTTGCGACAGAAATGATTGAGATTCATGAGCCATGACAGCGCATAGAACTACAACAGTTTTGATCAACAGCTTTATTATCAAATCAAACTCATTTCTTATTGAAATCGAGTGAAAAATAAAGGTACTCAAAACTAACAGAAGTTTAGTCAGTGATAGGTGTCATGAAATCGCAATTTTCCAAACACTGAAAATATTTTGAACACTTAAATATGTTGAACAATTATTCCAAGTCAATAGATTTATCAGCGTGACGTTTCGTTTGAATATTTATTTCTTCCCATAGGAAAGATTATTAAGGCCCGTTCAGACAGAGCACGTTTTTGCGGCTATTTTCTGCCGAGCTAAATGATTTCTCGAATTCTATCATTAAACTCAGTATAAAATCGGAGATGACGTTCAAACACGATGCGGTTTGCCGCAGTTGAAATGGATCTGAACCCATTTCAACTGCGATGTTTTCATTTTAGAAAATAAAATTTTGCTTTTGATTGTAAAATGATTAATGGCATCGCATTGTCCATACAATTTCGATCAATACGAAGTCCATTTCGGTAATTTTGGTCAAGTATTGAGATAACTAGATCAAAGAAATCATTTGATAACAAACCTCATGCTTTAAGTGTGCGAAGCGGCAGTTAACAGACGCTTATTACCAGTCATTATTTCAGATTGTTCTCGATCTACCCAACCGATTCTACACTGCAAATAAATCGCAGTGATATAATGAATCTGATGAGAGTAAGGACTTCTTAAGTTCATAAATTTAAATTTTTTATTATCAGAGTGTCAAAATTCATGTTCAAAGTTAACAGAATATCGGTAAGTGATTGGCATTTCAATTGCATGACTTCTTTGCTTCTTTGTTTGTAGACGGCGATCGTGCCCACGCCGATGAGACATTCGCAGCTCGTGAAATTGTCAGCGATGAAACTGTTTGATGACCTTAGAAGACTGATCCCTTGTTTTTTTTAATGACGTCTTTGACATAGGATGAAACCATGAAACAAATCAATTGCATAATGCGGTACTTCTATTCTTTCCCATCAAAAAAATCATCAAATTTCGCCAAAGTTAGTCACATAGGGTTTAGAATAGACTTGAACCTTCACTGAGTGACACTACAACACGACTGAAAAGTCTTACTTGAACTCTGGGATGAATGATTGGTACCTCTTGGATACTCAGCTGAATACAAGGTACAGCTGTGATCATGAACTTCGTGGGATTTTTGTCTACAGACAAATGACGAGCAAGAAAATCAGAAAATCTTGATTCCAGGATCCCGGGATTGAGTAGAATCGTAGACATCCTCTTATAAAGCACAGATACATGTAAATAGCATGGGATCTCGGCAAGCACTGCAATCCCGGGATTCCTTGGGTTTGTGCAAACCCAGAAATCCCATCATTGATTGATTAATTGTTCTTACCTTGGTAGTAGCTTATAGATGCTTTACCGCTTCGTTAGTGGAAACCGAAAAGACTTCCGAATACTTTTCGATGTCTTTCTTTGAATTACTAATTCAATGATATTGTAGCCCATATATTACAGTTGTGTCAGCATACTTGTATGTGTGACTATATATTTACGTACTTTATGTTTATCTAATCATATGTACAGGGTAGAGATTCCACAGTCTCGGAAAATCTCGATCACATGATTTCGGGATTAAGTTGAGCAGCAAATGTGCTATGACAAATCACATGCGTACGTTAACAATATGGGATACCGAGATGTGAGAATAGCCATAAGTTGGAATTGCCGCAAGTCGGTTTACTTACAATATCGCAATCGACTTAAAATTTATTCCGCTTTAAGCACTAATGAATAACGATTTACAAAGTTAATTATATAGCTACTAATAGAGTTACAGAAAACAGTTGCGAATTCCTGATTAGGCACTTTCAATCTACAGTTTCCATAGATTTGGGATTGGTATAGGGTGAAGACCCGGGATTATAGCCTGCCTAAAACTCCCGGCTTTTCTTGATCCCGGGATTCGGTATCACAAGCTCTGACCCAGGATCGATATTGACAAAATACAAGTATACCATTTGTAGCTAAAAATAAAATGGCAATCAAGATAATCATGATTCACGACTATCAATGACTTCACTGACTTCAATGACTTCAATGATTCATCACGGGACTTGAGACTATCAATGCATTGCACTAGCACATTGAGATATTCCAAAATCCCAAGCTCGGGATTGCGCGATTGAAGAACCTTTTACATGTCTTTTTACTGTATAAGCTAAACTAATGCTGTGAATAACAACTATGGTCAAATAGAATTATTCTTCCTGAACAAATTAATCCCGGGATTGAGTTAAACAGAATAATAATGTAAATATATACTGCAGTCTGGTGAGCAATTTGCCTCTTAAAGATCTCAATCCCGAGGATTAGTTCGATTCCTTTTCCCGGTATTGTGTAGGCCTACTTCGCCAGCAATGCTCATCTTCAAATTGGTCATGCTCTAGTATATTGTTTGCTTTTGGAAATGAAAAGCTCAAATTTAAGTCTCGACCTAATTCAAAAGTCTCATTAATGGATTATTGAAAACGTAACGTGGACGATTATATTGAAATGTGAAGAGCCTATAACCATCGTGTGTGGATTTCTGGTAACTTCACCTTCGCCAATCTGTCTTTCTTCAGACAGAATACAGCTATATTGTCAATTTCTCAATGCCGGGTTTTGAACCTCCAAACCCGGGATTAAGGGATTCCGGGGATTGGCATGAAGTCACTATTGCTTTGGAATCATCATGAAAAAGTGACAGGTCAGTTTATGAACTTTTACAATATGAAGTGAGCACAAGTGACGACGTATCATTTCATTAAATCAAAATTCTTGTTAAGCAGCCCTACAGAACGTTGTTGAATGATGTCGACATCAATTTATCTCAAAATGGACCTAGCACACGTGTATGTCGCACACGTGAACATAATCATTAAATTGTCCAATTTGTGAGACACATTTCTTGCCTGTCTATTGCAAGTGGTCATCATAGAAAACACCGATCGGCGGGCTTCAACGCCGTCAGCGTCAATTAGGGAGAACAGTACATCCACAGAATTAAATTTAATATTTTACATCTGTTCCTCTCTAAATCTGTGGTCGGCTGACGTCATCCCTCGAGTAAGCGGATAGACGGTAGCGAAGAATTACTGTGTTGCCAATTCAAGTCAGGAAAGTCTGTATGCGTCGTGCGGGGGTAAGTTTCGTGCGTGCGTTTCACATACAGTGGAGACCAGACTTGTGCTGGCTTCACTCATTCGAGCAAGCAGATGGAAGTTCTTATCTTTATTACAGATTTTTTCATAAAAAATGGATCACCCTTAAACATCGCCTTAACTTCAACTTTGTCTAACTCCGCCAAACTTGAACGAATTTCTCTGAAATTTGGAAGATATGTCAGTTGTGCTTACTAATATCATTGTTGGAAATTTCAAGCATGAATAGGCCTACTGAGTTGTTTTCCTGTTATAGATAAAAAAGTAGTAGATAATTTGATCTTCATTTAGCAATGTTACACAAAATCATACCTCACTCTTATAAAATTACATTTGTTTCCTTTGTTATGTAATATGTTGTTCTACAAGCCAAAAGCTATCAAGCAAAACAAAAATAAAGAAAATCGATCAATCAGAGCCAGTATAGCACCATTATTCATCAACAATAATGTAATTGCTACATGTGATTAACTGGACTTCATGTTCCATAGCTTCCTGACTTCGTTGCGGTCGTGTTGGCAGCACTCCTGATTGCTTTCAGCTAGAAATCTATCTCTTACCGGTTGAAAACAATACATAGCACAAATGAACAATAACGAGATCGCATTCACAAAAGGCAAAGTGTCAGCCTTGCTAGAACTAGGGTTTTCTTTGCGAGCTACAAGCAAGCGAATAAATGTCCCTTACACAAATGTGCATTGATGGCATAGTGATGATTTTCGACTCTGTCGTAAAGAGGGCTCTGGCCGTCCACGCAAAACATCCAAACGTAGAGACCGCCTAATTTTGAGATTTGTTAAAGTTGATCTAAGTCTCTCGTTAACTGAGATAGCTGCACTAGTCTCGTCTATTTCTAAGTCCACTATTCGTAGAAGACTTATTGAGTCGAATTTCAAGAGCTGTAAGAGGCCCTATTAGATCGAATTAGCAGATCAGCATACAAAAAGACGTCTCAGATGGGCAATGAGTCATTGTCACTGGCGAAATCAATGGGATCGGGTTGTCTGGTCTGATGAGGCATCAGTCCGTCTGAAGGATAGTGATGGTCGATTGAGATTATGGATAAAATCTGATCAGGAAACTCCGAGACATTTACATCGTCCCCGGGTACAAGGTGGTGCGACTCTACTGATTTGGGCTGGCATTTGGACCAATGGCCACTCTGAACTTCACATACAGCAAGGAACCATGAATTCTGAACGCTATGTGAATGTTTTACGAATGAACATTGGTCAAATGACAGATCAACTTGGTGATCCATCGACTTGGTTATTTATGGATGATAATGCTACGTGTCACAGGAGTAGTAGAGTCAACTTATGCAAGTCTCAATTAGGACTTAGGACATTATCTTGGCCAGCTCGGTCTCCTGATCTGAATCCCATAGAAAATGTATGGAGTATTCTAAAACGTAACGTTCGTCGTTCACTGCTACCTACAGATGGCGTATCACAACTTACGTCACTGTTAAAAAGAGAGTGGAGAAAGTTAGATCAGTAAAAATCAACGATATCATCGAATCAATGCCTAGACGAATTAGTAATGTCATTGACAATAAGGGTAGGGCCACAAAATATTAGCTTCTTAAGAACCGTTACTGTATCATAGCTCATCAGATTATATAACGACATTCAAATATATCAGGGACATGAAATAACATGAAAAATGCTTTCTGTATCATATTTATGTTTTATTTAGTCAAATTTTAGGATGATCCACTTTTTATGAAACGGACTGTAGTTGATGACGTCAGCCTTCTGCTCGGTATGGAAGCAGAGATATTAAGGGAAAGACAGTTAACTGTCTCGGACTGCAATGTTAAAGAAGTGAAACGTGGAAAGAGAATGACACGCACCCACAAATGGTGCGATATGCAAGCTCTGAGGAAGTGTGTGAAAAAAGATACAATACTAATAAGTTTTATCAAAAAATGTTGCAAATAAAATCTCACAAGATTTTCTCATTGATGAAGATGTTCAATTTCAATAACCTTTGTACCATGTGAAAGGTTATGTCAAGCACTTTAATTTGGCAAAGCATTTAGCTTATGTCTGGTCAACTGTGGTCAGCAGACTTAAAAGTATGAATGTTTGGTCAATTCGTTCACCGACACCTACAGACAAAACTATGCAATACAGAAAATTGATATTATCACCATCGAGCTTTCAGATGATATATTGTTTTTCGAATTCGGACTTCAATTTGTGCAATTTCATTGAATTTACATTTTTACCTAATTTTACGCCACTTTCTCGTTAACAATGTTCAACAACGGTCAACTGCACACAACTTAACAACTTCTATTGTTTTAACGCTGGTGCTTTCGAGTTTGGGTTTAAAATAATGCTGGTATTATCAGCTCCAAGAATATGTAAGTTTTATCAAAATCGGCCCATCCGTTCACTGATTGTAACTTCAAATTTGTATTATTCCCACAGTCAGCCATTGCGTGAGTCATCATTTCCCTCACTTTGAGGTCAGAAGAAATTCGAATCTCGGATCAGACAAGGGCTTGTCTCGTCTCTGCACCTGTTCACTGCAAACAATAGCATTTCCTTTACGTCGTAGGAATGCGAACACTTGCGTTGCGTCCGATTAATGGAGCAGCTGATCAATGATGAAAAGTAGAATGACTGACACATGGGCCAACATGATATTGATACCTGAAATAGCATCGTGAAAGTAACAAAGCAGACAATCACTAATTACTTCATTTAATTAGGCAAGCCACACCACTATGTTTCCTGAACCAAGCGTTTCAGCTGACCAAGTAAATAAGTTTATTGATCGATTGTCAGCATGCCATTAAATTTGATGAGAATATACAGGAGATTTAAGAATTTTTTGTGCTGTGCACAAACGGTCTGTATATTCTCAATTTTTTGCAAAATTGCGATTTTCATGACACCAAGCTCGACCAATTCAATTAATATATATTTTAGCTACTACTACTACAATTCATCCAATTTCAGAAAATATTGAGTTATATTTAGTAGCCGATCTCAATGATTCCTTTAACGAAATAAAAATATATCGTTATAGAAACACATTGTTGGCGCTTGTATAAGTCACATTTATTGTGCACTATGTCAATGTAGTGTCATGTATATGAATATTAGTGAGCAAATAATTTGATTGATCCGATTTAAATTACTATTTACCTATTCAGACAATTTCTTTTGAACATTAAATATTGAACACCTGATGAATAATGAATCTCTGTAAGTGAAAGGGACTGTTGTTGAAAAGTTTATAATCACTAATCGGTTGTGGATGTCCAACCTATTGTTTCTCTTGTCCCTTTGTTGATGTCGATAAGGTTTTCACCGAAGTGTTTAACAAGAGTGAGAATGAAGTGGTTTGCAAATATTGAGTAGCCTGTTTCGGTTTGTTGTCATGTTGATGGGGAGGAAATGATATTTCGTGTAAGTTTGATCAGGCACATATATCTATTGCTTTCTCGACGAATAGCATTCTGCCACTATCAGACTCAAAATTCATTAAAACATATTGATCGAAATGCAAACGCCGATTTTAAGCCTGTATAGTTGATCAAAGGAACGCGCTTCATATTAAATCAGTTCGTGACAATGCCCGGTGGAGAAAGGTGATCCTAAGTCTGGCATGCCATTATCATGGATATTTTCAATAACTACCGGAGTAACTGATGGAAGAGTGACTTTCGTGAATACGTAGAAAACTGGTTGGCTGATTAGCCTTCAGTCTATAAAATGCCTTTCTTGCGATCAGGTTTCAACGAATCTAATCTCTCACCTATCTTGTCGACGTCGAGCTCAAGATCATGTTGAGAACATCTCTAGTTGCGCACGAGCTCGTGGTGGGTTCATTGATCATCCCGATTACTCGATGTTTTTCGCTGCTCTTCGAACATTGCCAGTTTCGCAACCGCCTCGTCCGCTTTCAAAAACGGCCAACTGCATCGAGGATGGAGATCAAATCCTTCTCGAGTTATCAATCTTGTGTCAAAATAGCACGTCAACGTCAATTCTGCAGTAATGCATCAACCATAGCAGAATGCAAAAGAATACTTGGAAGATCCTTCTGACTTTGTTTCAGCTGACGAAGAAGTCAACACATATATCGCGGCCCTGTATTGATGAATGCAAATACAGTCCAGATTTGTGCTGTTCATTCAATTTCAATTACAAATAGGACTGCGTAATTTTAAATCTAGGCCTATAGACTACTGTACAGTAAATGGTAATAGTCTGTAATTAATTACATTTTCTGAGTAATTGGAACAATCTGATATATGCCTATACTCCTAAAAACAAATTCGAGATCTCGGTATTTGGAAAATGTTGATCCGAGATTGAGAGGCAAGATTGAAATTAAATTCACTTTGTTGATTTAAGCAAATGAAAAATCCTGTAACATTTGAATTGCTTGTTGGAGCATTTGGTCATCTGTCGACACTAAATGCAATCCCATACCCACTTTCTAGGTACCATATGAAAGATAATTCAACAGTTAAGGGAATGCCAAGTTAATTTGCATTATTTGACAACAAAAAATCGTTCGACTTCCTTCGAAGCTATTCATTCATGAATATAGCATAGTGAGGAAGACAAATTAATTTAATTCTGTTATACATGAAACTATAATGCAAGTTAACTTGGCATTCCCATACTTTTGAATTATTTTTAATTAAGCCGCGTTATATTTTCACGACGATCATCTGAAAGAATGAAATGTTCCTGAAGGTGCACAAGGTTGGATGACCGTGCCTTTGAACTGCCATTTAAATGACCTTAACTGTTGATATCAGTCATCCATGAATAGCTGCGTTGATCGTAGATGTTGAACAGTTTTCCAAGTCAAAAAGTCAACAGTTTTCCAAGTCAGCTCGGCGTTGGGTTTAAATATTTCCATTGGAAGACTTGTTATGCACTTACATAGGCCTATTATTTATTCTGGCAGTCATGGTTATTGATCATCATTTTCTGACAAAAATTGATTTTTATAACTTGTGTGACTTTTTTCGAAAACTTACATTATAGAAGATGGCGACTGAAATGCCACGCGTTTGCCACATTACATCTTGAGAACTTTTCTCACTTCTTTTATTGATCATCTTTTATTAAAAGAGAGCTATCATGTACATGTATTTAACAGATGCTGTGATGAATAAATAATATCTGTTGCAGTGTGTGCGCCAAGTATTCAGACAAATATTTCAGCATTGACAGAGAGAATTTGACTTGACATGTAAAAAAGAGCAGATGATGCAGTGAAAGATGAAGAATCATGGCCTCAGCAGTGTCGGCTTTATGCTGTGCGAGGCCCATCCCTCACCATAAAATTTTGACTACATTTTTCAATTACAACTGCTTCACGTGGGATTCCTAAGGCTGGATACTAAACTTAGCCTTATAATTGGCATCAGAATGTATTGCTATGCTCCCGGTTGCTGACTCGGGTAATGCTAAGTTCCCAAGAATTCCCAAGAAGACATTTCGTCAAAGAGTGAGTTTGCTTCACTAGTTGTACTGTTATGTGTTATCTTGCCTTTTTTATAGAATTTTTCTTTAATTCTTTTAGAGTTTTCGCATCTTTTTGAGCTCATACGTGATGGCTTAACAAAATTCACATTTGCCTCCCATTGCGTACTACAACAGTTTTTCAGAATGATAGATATGTTTTCAAGCAAAGTATCCCATCGGACTGGTGAAGAAGAAAAGCGCACTTCGCTTCTCTCATGGCTTTCTGATGACGATGTGATTATTCTTTCCGACGACGAGATAAATGATTTTGTTGAGAAACTGCAAAAAAATTGGCTGACTTTACAACCTCAACATGTTTAGCAACATGATTAACGAGTTAGGAAGGGTAGGAGGTAGCTTTCCCTGCATAAACTCGTCATAGCGGTCGTAACACAGTGCCTTCAATTGTCCATCTTACAGTTGTGATGTACAGGTTTCATTGGCCAAGACTCTTACCGAGTAAGTCAGCTCAACAACGTTTCATTTAATTTATAGCTGTAATTTCAGGTCAGTAGTGGAAAATTTCAGTTTAATAGCGGCAATCTTAATGGATGATGGCTACTAATATTGCTGCTTTTTCACTGAAAATTCCTACTATTGTTTTCCGATTTCCTTTATAATCATCTGCAGTTGCTAACTGGATTTGCCGTTATTGTTGTGATAAATGTCGTCGGCCTATGAAACTATGGATCTAAATTGAAGGTTGTGTAAAGATTAAAGGATGCCTTAGACATTTTAAACAGAAATACCGAGATATTTCTGAATTACAAATTTATAAGGTCATCCTTTAACCGTGTTAAGGAATTATTAATTATTGACTAATTATTGATGAAGTAAATTTGAACAAAGTCAGATTGACTAATGTGGACAGATGTCTTAATTTCTCTTCCAATAAATGGTGTAGCAACTCTCCCCTGGGTCATAACACACTCACGATGATAATCACGAGAAGACGGGAATTTCACCAACCCTAGTGGGCGTCGGACGAGTGCTGCCCGAATAATTGAAGCAACGGGTGACAGACAGTTAGCCAAAAAAAGTAACCGGTCATCGATCTGATTGTGTCGAAGGTGTGCAAGAGCACAAAATACTGAAGAGAATGAGAACTAATAAGAACTGCTTGACACGACTGAATGCAGGTATGGATGAGAGAGAGAATGTGGTAAGTTGGCCATGTGTAAGTCCATTTTTATTTAGGGTTGGCTAAAATCACAATTTTTTGAAAAAAATTAGTATGAATATTAATTGTTTATCATTAGCCTATACATCCTGAAATTATTGCATAAAATTGGACTCAATTTTACTAAATTGCATCAAAAATTTTCCATGTATCGGTATGCGATTCTTTTGGATGAACATGTGATTCCGAATTACAGCATAAATGCAGATTCTTTAGAAAAAGGTTATAGAATGGCGGAAAACACGCACTTCGAAACTGCACTCCTATCGAAAATCCACATCGGTTCTTGGTTTGCGAAAGTTGTCAATTTGTAATCCTTGTTGCCGATTTCTGATCTTACAAGAGCACGTGGAAGAAAGTCTACATTTCTTACCATGTCTGTGCAGTTTTCTCAATCCCAGTATTGAAAACTTGTTTTGGTGGAACAGGAGGCATCCAAGGTAAGAGCGGTTGTTCTGTATATGTAGTAGGTGCTTATGTAAAGTTTCAGAATAGCTGGAATTTAAAATCGTCTATCTTCTCATTCATCACCTCTCTATGTTCGGTTGAACTACATGCTTGGAAATCTTCTCGAATAAACTATAGTGCTTAAAGCAGGGATATATATATATGTATATATATATATATATATATATATATATATATATATATATATATAAATACATTGGCGGAAAAAAGTCTGAATCCAGCTAAGATTTTTTTCATTAGTTCACTTTTTCGCTACGCTAAGCCGAGATACCGTACGTAATGTTACCGTTTAGATGAAATGAAAACGAAGTAATGATAATTATTGATTTGTGTAATGATAATAACATGAAAATAGCTATATTAGTCTGTTAATATTTCGTGGCTCCTCCTTTTGCATCGATGACCGCTTGGCAACGGCGACCCATGGACTGGAGCAAAAGCCTCGCAGCGACTTCGAATAATACTGCGCCAAGCTTCACTTACGGTCTGGTACAGTTCGTCCTTATTAGACGTGAAACCTTCACCGAACCGTCAACCTCTTTCCAAAGGTGCTCTATTGGATTCAGATCAGGTGACTGAGCCGGCCAACACATCGTCACGAATTCCTGGTGGTTCAACCATTGTTTTACGGATTTAGCGGTGTGCTTTGGATCGTTGTCGTGCTGAAACATCCATCGACGGTTGGAGAACATGGTCTCCGCCGCAGGCAGCATGGTCTCCTCCAAAATAGATCGATATTGATACTGGTCCATCACTCCGTCTACCAGCCGAATAGGACCTGGTCCGAGCGCCGACATGCTGGCCCACACCATGATGTTTCCTCCAACATGCTTCACTGTTGGCACGACACAGGCAGGGTTCATCTCCTCGCCAGCGCGACGACGCACCAGTACTTGACCATCACTGCCGAAGAGATTGAACTTCGACTCGTCGGACCAGAGCACAACCTCCCACTGCTGGTCACTACAGTTAAGGTGCTCTCTGGCCCAGGTCAGTCGAGCAACCCTGTTTTTCTCGGAGATGAGGGGCTTCTGGCGAGCGACTCGCCCATAGAGTCCCACTTCCATGAGTCGATTTTACACTGTTCGCGAAGTGATGTCAACGCCATAATCCTGCGACAAGGACTTTCGAATGTCAGGAGCAGTTAACCGTCGATTGTTTGAGCTCATGCGAACCACCAGTCGATCTTCACGTTTGCTAGTTGCACGTGGCCTACCACTGCGGGGACGAGACTTGTACTCCCCAGTCGCTTGGGATATTGATATCGCCTTCTGGACTGCACCGCGACTGACACCAAGAGCTTCAGCCACTTGGCGCTGTGACTGTCCTGATTCAATACGATCAACTATCACAGCGCGTTGCTCAGTCGTTAATTCGGCACTCATGTTGATGAAAATGAATCTATTACAATTGTGTCAACAAATCTACCAGTTTAAAAATTCAAATGACTAGAATGTTGTCAATCTAATTGTAGACGCATGCAATAGCAACTTTGATATCTGTGTTCATCAACAGTTTGAATTCAATTGAGCTATTGGCGTCACAAAGTTGATAACATAGCATTGCAAGCTAATACCATAGAAATACCTTAAAATCAACAGGTGGATTCAGACTTAATTCCGCCACTGTATATATATATATATATATATATATATATATATATATATATATATATATATACATATATATATATATATACATATTTAGACAAGTAACCTGGCAATTGATACATCTGTTGAGATTTGATAAATATATATATATATATGTATATATATATATATAAATATGAAATGTTCCGCCCTGCCCCACCTCATATGTCAATTCATTAGAATGTGAATATATATCTACAGATAATCGTTTTTGATGGATTGAGGGGACCAGGGCCTACATTTGTCTGTGCATCAATCACACACATAGGTGTAGCAACAATCAAACTGCATGCCAACCATCCAGAAATAAAGAGAATATATGACCTCCTCTATCAGAATGCCAAATTCCCGCATTGGTTGGCATCAAGCATAGAATTTGCCGACAGTCTCTTTTGATCTCTGGCTAGTTAGCAGTTCACTTGTGATCGCATAATTGTGCTAATCCCACTAGTTGTTCAAATTTAGCATGTTCTGCTTTTTTGACTTATAAACGATCACGAGTAATTATATAATAATTAGCGATAAATTTTCCGCTTATTTAGCAAATTGGGGACAGTTTTCGAATGGATGGCTTAGAATTTGCTTCTACTTTACATGGATTTATTTGCTACTCAAGTCTGAATTCGATGATGACTACTCTGAAATAGCAAAATCCAACATGGAATATTATCCTCAACAGGAATACACGGCGGTAGCTTTCTTCCATCACGAAGACGAAGACACAGACGAGACAGAGACACAAGCACTGTGGAAATCGGGAACTCAACTGCTGACACATGCCAGGCATCACGTTAAGTTGAAGACGTTGTTGGGCTCGCCTTCATGAATCATGCGCTAATCGTTATCTTGAGACAACACTAAGTCAGCAATGTAGTTACAATGATTACAGACATAAAGATGAATTAGAGTGAAATCAAACTTAGGAGTAAATTATGAATGAGATGACATCTATACTTAGTGTGAGCAAAAATGAGCAAGCCTCCTAGAGCGCCGTTTAGGACTACTAAATTTAGAGCACGTGACACGGGAAGTCCATTTGGAATCCCCCAAGAATTTTTAGAGCCAATTCACCGAAAACATCACAATTCACACGTCTGCATGATGAGCTTCTGAGGTAGATTATATATCATTCATACCAGTTATGTGCAACTGCAAGGCGCGAAACTGAGTATATCAATGATCCAATGATAATTCAAGCAGCCAATTTCAAGATTCAACGAATAAATAGCTTCAAACAGGTATTTTCATTTACAGATTTGAAACTTGGTTAACATCTAGATCAAATGCAGCATCAGACAATGGACAATTCATCGGCATCGATACGTGTAGCATCATGCAAGCAGGCATACGCCTATGTTCCAGTTTGAGTTATGGCATGTTGCTCATTGCTAGGTGCATGTTGTTTAATATGAATAAACCAATTGGTATGTATAAATATATTGTATGTGTGTGTTTAGCATAAATAACCAAAGCCGCATCTCCTACACACACAAGGAGGAACGTGTCTGAATAGCACCGCTTAAAGTTGTCGATTGACTGTCATATGCTCAAGTCATGATGCAAGATCCACACGACAATTTTCGATAAAAACATGTTGAGGTTTTGCTGATAATCTTGTGCACGACAGGCGCAAGAAATGGGATTACATCCCACGATCGTAAGATTTTTGGCAGATTCGCAAGTATTTCGCAAGATTGTCTATTAGTGTATACATTGGGGATTTAATAAATACGGAGTTACCACTCTACCTAACATACTTACTCTATGCTCTTACCACTGGTGTTTGTCTCATGTAGCGTAACGATCAGTCTCCTTTCTCTCCAATCTACGCCAATCCTGGTTACACCTCCATAAGTTTCTTCCAGCTAACTCGATCAAAGGCCTTCTCATAGTCCACAAAGCAAGCTTACAGATCGTCATTAAACTCCATTCTTCGATCAGCCAAACATCTAGCTACTCCAACTGCTTCCCTTGTCCCTCTCTCCAGTTCAATAGAAAACAAGTCTATCGCTTAAGCCTACATGTGGAATAACGTCGCTAGAAATCTTAGAAAATGGAGTAAGGTAGAAAACGTCGAATTAATAGATGATTTCTTCATGCGTCTCTTTGGACAAACTTCGCTCACATGCTTTAGCCAGCAAGGACGACTTGACGGCTTGCAAATCGCAACGTCGCTGAAACAGCACTTAAATATTGTCATAACTCTTGTAGCTCTTGCATAGCCATGCCTGCAAATAAAGCATGTTTGGAGCATGGAAGCGGAACTGGTCTGTGAGAGTTCTGCACAAAATCGTCAGCGACTACATGTGATCTAATGGCGGAATCTCTGCCATCCTCGCTTGACGACTCGACAGCAAATTCAATGATCTTATATTCGACAAGTTTATTTTGAATTCGCCGTGTGTCAAACATAGAGTAAGTACATGTATGTTAGGTAGAGTCATAGCGTAAGCATACTCTATGGGTAGAGTGGTAACTCCGCATTTATTAAATCACCAATGTGCGTACACTTTCGATTATATTGAATGAACTCGTGGGGAATACAGATGTTTTTGTCACCAAATGTTAGAATTTTTGCAGTTTTGCAGAAATCACAACGGAATTGACTGATCATGACAGTAATGCAGAATGAATGATGGTATAGGCTGTATCACAAAAACCGCCGTTTCCAAAAATAGTGTATTTAAAATGTACAGTACTCATTGAAGACGTTAAAGATACATAATATGATTACGTAATTGCGCACTAAATTTGAATACATATTTTTAATGTAATTGCCTCCGTTTTCAATCACCTTTTGCATATGCTCCATTAATATGCTCAGAGCTCGCGACATACGTTCCACTGTAAACATAGGCAACTCTCGAGTCAGAAATTCACGAATGTCTTCAGCTGAATTGAAATTTGAGCGAAGTGCTTCAAGTCTTGGAAAAATATAACGGTCACACAAATTTAAATCGGGAGAGTACGGTGGTTGACGTAGTAGGCGAATATTCCTATCTTCTATGTGTTCAGCAGCAGCACGCGCTGTGTGCGGCCGAGCATTGTCGTGCTGCAAGCGCATGTTTTCAGGAAGAATTGGATTCGATTTCGTCCTGAAATAATTCACTAGATTTGAAAGAAATTCAATGTATCTATCCGCATTTATATGCTCATTTCTTTGCAGTATTTCGAAATAATGGTTGCCTCTTTGGGAAACAGCTATAATAATGAGAAACTTTTCTTCCCTACTAGATCTTCTTGCAGTCTGTCTGATGTCGTCATCGCCAAATGGATCAACCCAACTACCAATTTTATTGCGAGGCTGAAGTTTTCTACAATAGAAAAACTTCTCATCTACTGTAACCAAGTTAGATTTAGTCAATCTGGATGACAACGATTCCAATAAATCCTGACATCTTGCAACGCGAACAGATTTGTTGTGTTCGGATAAAGTATGGGGTATCCATTTAGTGTGGATCCACAATTTATCTAGATCTTCAACCAAAATTCTCTGTACGATGGTGTGTGATATTTCCAGATTGCGAGCAATTTCACGGAGTGTTAAGTGAGGATCATTGTTAATCATTTGTTCCACCGCTTCCACATTTTCTTTTCTAGAGTCACTGATTGACCGTCCACTGCCGCTTCTTCGTCCAAAACTAGTACGACTTCCCCCACGAAATTCTTGACACACTTCTCGAATCCGTCGTACACTGATGATCTGATCAGGCCATGATTCATTTATCATAGCAGAAATTTCATCCGCATTCTTTCCACATCGACGTAAACTTTCAATGAAAAGGTATAGATATTCTTTTGTGCATTCCATTTACACACTGAACAAACGGTCACTCATGAAATGGCATCACTTAGCTTGCATTGAATTTTAATATCGTGAGACAAACGGATCGATAAAATGAAATGAGTTACACTTACAAAATGATCGCATAACTACTTAGTACGATAATTAAGTAACGTCAAATTGTTACGAAAAAAGAAAGAGAACGTAATTTTATCGAACGGCGTAATCATATTATGTACACTGTAAACCGTAGACCGACAATCTTCCTACAAAATTACTGACAAAATCAACCGACGATTGTCACCTCCAATATCCTGCGATATCCGACGAATTTTTAGGTTCTCCACCGACGGAATTCTACAAGTTTTGTCGGTTATCATTTTAATTATATCATAATTTTCTTAATAGTTTGTGAAGAAAATTGTTGAACATTGATTGATTTTTCGATTAGTGATTGCTTGACTTTTGGGCAGTCTGTATTATTGTGTGGCAAAACCATGATTTATTTTGACATGATTTAATTACCTACCTACATTTTCGATATAATTTAAGCTATAATTCATTGCCATTCATTTTGTTGCTTTTTGTCAGATATTGTAGGTGTTCAATGGCAATTATCCTACAAAAATTAACAATCACCGACAAAAAAGATTTTGTAGGATAAATGTGTGTCAATTGTCAGTCAACGGTTTATAGTGTATCTTTAACGTCTTCAATGAGTTCTGTACATTTCAAATACACTATTTTTGGAAACGGCGGTTTTTTGTGATACAGCCGATATTTCACAGATTCTCCTTATCATGACATCCTTGGAGATTTAATGTTTGTTAAATTAGCAATTCGATGGGTTCCTATTATATTCATGCTCAACCTCAGGAGTATTTTCTTAAGCGTGATCATGTCACAGGCAACCTCCACTGGCAATTAAAGACAATGATTTCAATTAACTTTGGAAGATGTAAATGGGTCCACATCACAATTCTGATTCGAGAAATAAAGCATTAAGTTATTGAATCATAAAATCATGCCGGTGAAAATTAAATTAAAAGCTTGAAATTTCAGCCAAGGAAGCAAAGTAAGATCTCGACTTTTTCATGAAGACCTCCGTTATAATGCTGCTCATGAAATTCCCTTGAAAATTAGCTTAATTAACGTAATCTCCGCAAAAAAACCGAATTTTTTCATATAAAAATTTCACTGTATACAGATCAAAGTGTTATACTTACTTTGATACAGATACTTGTTTGAGTCGACACTCTACCTATATATCTCTACTCTATGGTGTCAAATTTGATTGACCTGGCTTGAAGTATTTGTACGCCAGGTAGGAATGTGTGAAGGCAACGCCCAAGATGCCGCAGATGTGGAGAATGCCTCTTCACAGCATCTTCCAATCCCAGAGCTCCAGTCCTAAAATGGCTGAACACAACTATTGACGCGCAATATTTCAGACACTCTTCGGCAACCTGCGGCCACGGTTCATTGCCGTGGTATTTTGTCTTCCTTGGATTACCAGGAATGGCGGTCGAACATGTTGAGATAAATTGCTTCCTCTTTAGATCCATGAAGTTCACCGCTTGCACTTCAATTTCCTCATGCATGCCTGTGTAAGATGACCATTCTCCCCTCCTGAGTTCAGATTCATTCAATAATTCTTTTGGATAATTCTTGTGAGCTGTTTTCACTAACAATGGAGTAAAGTCCGGCTTTCATCAATGATGTGGCACTTTTCACGGAACCAAACCATGAATCTGCTATCACAGTTCTTCCTGCTCCGTGGTATTGTTTTGTCAGTCGCAGTACTGCTGCCATGGTTGCTCCAATCTCCAAAACATGATCCTTGTTTTTCATTTTGTCTTTTCCTTCGTTCAATTCAAGTTTGATAGCATGTTAGAAAGCGCATCAGACATATCTTTTATCTCATTTCCGACAGGCCTGGGTTTCCGTATAATTTTCATTTTCCCACTCAGTCCTCTGTGGTAGGATTTGATCATGCCTTCATCTAAGCAAAGTCGTTCTCCCGGGCTAAGAGCGTCCTGAAAGCTTTCGTTGATCGCATACACGAGATCAATGATCTGTTCGTCGAGATCATCAGAGCTTGAAAACCTCAGACATTGCAACACTTGCTCAAATCGATACCGGGATTGCACCGAAATTCATTGATGGAATATTTCTCTATTTTAATTGCACCAGTACATCCGTTTCTCTAGAAGCTTCAGAATGGTCATCGAATACATGATTGCGAATATTTTCAACAGTTCTTCGGATGTAATTGGGATGAAATCCTTGACATGCATCCGAGCATTGTCATTTGTTGCTGGGATGATTACCTCTCGAGAATACTTGATCGGGGCAAAATGAAGAAAATAGTCTAACTCTTCCTTGATATGGTAGTCTTCTAGGTTCAACCTAGGTCCATAGGGATGTTTATGTCGTGGATCGACTTTCCATCCTGCATGTCCTTTCTCCCATATTTTTTTCTGTTCATTAACTTTCTCAGATGATGCGTTTTGTTCGATATCATCTTCAATGCTGTAGTCAAGAGGGTTCTCATCATCGATCACGCTAGGCCTACCTGATACGTTGTTCCACCGCTCACAATCATAAACTGCAGGTTTACATTGCTTTCTTTGTGTTGAAGCTTTCTTTTTCTTAAATTTTTTCTTGAAACTGCTTTTCCTCTGAAATATATCTTTGAACTTTCTTTGTCATCTGGTAAACTACCAAATGTTTGGAAATCATCACTAGTTATACCATCCTATAAAAAAGGTTCAACATCGTTAGTATGTAACTATCGACCAATATCTCTCACGTCTGTTATTTGAAAAGTTTTGGAGTCTGTCATTGTAGATGAGATTTTTAGATATTGTGACATCAATACGATAATTTCATCAACTCAACATAGATTCGTGAGGGGAATATCTACTTGTACTCAACTCCTTGATTGCCTTGATAAATGGTCAATGTCTATTAATAATGGCCATCCAGTTGATGTAATTCACATTGATTTTGCTCGAGCATTTGACTCAATTTGTCATCCCAAACTTATTTGTAAATTGAAATCAATTGGCATACAGTATGAACTACTTGATTGGATAAAGGGCTACCTTTACAACCGTGCCCAACAAGTTTTAGTGGGCAATTGTAAATCATTGAAGCTACAAATGATAAGTGGTGTGCCCTAAGGGTCTGTTTTGGGACCATGTTTATTCAAAATTTTCTTAAATGACATTTTACAGAGTATTCATCCTCCATATCAGATTCGTTTATTTGCAGACGATGTCAAGGTGTTCTCAAAAAGTGATGCAAATGATTGTTTGTCCCTTAATCGCTCTTTACGTGATATTTGTAATTGGTCTAAGTTGTGGCAATTACCCATTTCTTATTCAAAATGTAAATCTATCTCTTTTAGTCAACGCGAGTTATGTTTTCCTTATACTCTTAATGATGTTGTAATTACTAATGTCGATTCGGTTTGTGATCTTGGAGTAACGTTTTCTTCATCTCTTAAGTTTTCTGAACATTGTTTAATTATTTCATCCAAAGTTACAGTCGTGCATATCTTATACTTAAGTGTTTTTCGTCTAATGATCTTTTCATACTTGTTCGTGCTTTTTGTGTTTTTGTGCGTCCAATTTTGGAATATTGTTCACCGATTTGGAACCAGTATTTAATAAGAGACATCAAAAAGATCGAAAGAATTCAAAAGTATTTTACGAGGATGGTTTGCAGGCAAGCGACAATAGTGTATGATTGTCATTCTACGCGCCTCGCATTATACTTAATATGCAATCATTAGAATATCGCAGAATTATGTTAGATTTGTTTTTAACTTACAAAATAGTACATCGCCTTGTTGACATCCCTTTTGAAGATTTTTTTGAATTTTGTGAATATGTGAATCGTGGCCACTCCTTAAAATTAAAGCCCATTGGTCGTATAAATTTGGATTGTCGAGTCTACTTTTTCAGCAGCCGTGTTGTCAGAATTTGGAACTCTCTACCAAAAAATATTGTAACAAGTCCATTAATGTTTCTATTTAAATCCACAGTCCAAAGTTTCGATCTTTCCCGATTTTGTAAAGTCTATGGTCAATGATTGTATGTAATGTATTTTGGGCATCATGTAAGTGTTATCAATAACCAATGTTGCCTTTTGTTGAATTTTATTCTTCTTCAATAAAATATATTCTATTCTATTCTTATTGCCTTTTCTTTGAATCCTCTGTGATGCATTTTCTTTTATGTGACTGTGTCGTTGTATTCGAAATACCTGCGTCAGTTACCATCTCAGATGTTTGACCCTAGTCTTCATCTTTGTATCTTACCCGCTTGCGGAGAGGTTAAATGGATAAATCAGAATCGCCTTCTGATAGTTGAGAACAACTTTCGTCTTCTTCGGACTTACACTGTTGAGGTTTCTCTGATTTTTGTAATTTCACTTTCAACTTGAATTTTTATAGTATGGATCATCTGTGGGATCCCCGTCGTCCGTCATCTCGCTCAGATCTTCCAGTGGTACAACTGATCCAGATCCATCCTCTTGCCATTTATAACCCTTGCCGAACCTTGATGTTCAATCATGCGCAGCATGACAATGCCCTTATATGTCTCCTTTCTGTTTTTTATTCTCCGAAATAGGAACCATCGACTGAAACCAAACTATCAACTTTGACATGCTTCTCGCTTTGTTTTCGTATTACTGCTTCCGCCATTTTCGAGGACACCCATTGCTGAAAAGAGAAGAGAAATGCCGAAATGGCTTGCAAATTGTAGCCTTACGCTCGTATGATAATAATTATTAGCATACGAGCGTATTCGCATATTGATATGCGAATAAATGCCACAAATGTTACATCTGCGGATTATCTTCCTTTCCAGTGATAAATGTGAATTACTGCATACACAAGTAAAAACAAATAATTCGATTATGAAGAGGATAAAAAGTCCATCCTGCGCGATAAGCCTACCGTACAAACTACATTATTGCATAAGCCTAAATGCATGGATGTGCGTGTAAACCTTGGCTACAAATAGTCAATTCTACAAAGTATAAGCACACCATATGGGGGGATGGTGGTTTATTATACGAACGATGGAAACTCAGAAGAAAGCGATATGAATTGATCATCAGTTCGATGTCGTCACGGGTTTGATGAGCTCAATAATATCAATGATTTCTTTTGTAATCGCATGAACTCTCAATCGAGGCCTCCTGATTTCGAAACCTTGGAAGACGACGGTTGGTTGCCGAGGTTTGGAGTCGAAGATGTTTGGCACATGTTGTCCCGACTTCCTGCAAAAGCAACAGGTAAATTCCTACAATTTTATATAAAAAGAGTGCGATAATACTTGCGGAGCCGGCACATGACTTGATTTTACAATGCTTTCTACAACGGCGATTTTCCTCTCTGTGGAAGCTAGCAGATATTGTCCCCGTACTCAAAACACCACAAGATCCTTCGATTTCGAATACGCGTCCGATAAGTCTTCTTCCTGTCCCAGCAAAAATTGCTGAAAAGTTCATCGTTAGAGACGTAGTAGCCTATCTCAGCTTACAGATTGCTTTAGGCGAACATCAATACGGAGTTCGAAAGCATTCGTCCACTACCGATGCGATAATTACAGCCCATGATCAACTGACTTCTCTAGCTGATAATCCGAGAATTGGAGCAGCAGTTTTTGTTGGTTTTGATTTTGCCAAGGCTTTTGATCGCATATCACATGCTATTCTGTTGACTAAACTTCGACCGCTCCGTTTCCCAAATGGGCAAATGGGTTTCATGCATTAATGGCCGATTATCTGTACAATTGATATCAGAGAATACGATTGAACAGGGGCGCAAGCATCCATTGGGGCATTCAGAGCAGTGCCCCGGCCGAATGTATTTTTTAGATATATCTCCAACATATTGTAATAATGTACAATATGCGCCGGTGACCAAACGCTACATCTTAGGCCTATCTTTGAGTCTTTATTTCATCTTTCCAACGGATGGATGTGTAATTGTAGATGGTTTTCTGTCTCATTCTTCCTCTCTCAGGGGAAGTCGCCGGAGTATCGCCGAGATTGCACTGATTGGCCAAAATCTAACACGAGCCACACATGGTCAGCAATGGGTCGCTGATGTCATCGACAAATCAGCCAATCTATCAATATGCCGTTCGCGCGCCCCAGAACAGCTCGTCGCGGCCACTGCACGCAACCCACAAAGGAGCAGTCCATCTCTATGATTCAACCCGGTCGAAGACAGGGAATTCTTTACGAGTTACACTTAACACACACTACCTGGCTAATCACGGCGAGTCTGACTACAGTTTGAGTCTGACAAACGTGTAGCTAATAGTTAACACGTGCATACCTTCACTTCTTCATTCTTTCTTTCATTATTTGAAAACATCAAAATCAAAGTGACTTCTAGATTAGAGCCGGGTACTTTACATGCTGCATGCTATAAGGTATAACTATGCCAATACTGATTTTAGCCACGGAGAAGTTTTGAAGCACGCTACGCCACTGCGATTGAATAATATGAAAAGTGACTTGAGACTAATTACCAGTGGCGTTCCACAAGGTTCTCTGATCGGGCCTTACCTTTTTGGAATCTATATGTCTTCCTTGAAGCCGCTCAGTCAATCTTCTTACTTGATAAAATATGTTGATCATAGAGTAGGGATATACTTATGATGTTGATGATGTCTGTATTGCAGGTGGCATGAGAAAATCTTTTGCTCACTATGACATTACAAGTGTGATAGCTGAGATCAGAAACATCTCCGAGTGGCCTGAACTGACTTTGAATTCTTCAAAAGCAACGAGATTTATTCATAATCGTGGGAATTTTAGAGACACTTTCAATATAGACTTTTATTTCTGACGTTGACTTTTAGGAGAGTGTGCGTTTCTTAGGTGTATTTCTCAGTGATACTTTGAGTTGGAAACTTCACATAGACCACATTGAAAGCAAGTGTGCGCAGCGATTATATATTTTGCACCGAATCAGAGCCCTCACTACTCCTGACCAATTTGTTCTTATTTTCAACGTTTTAATTCGTTCATTAATAGAATATGCATGCCCTGCCTTTATAAGCTTATCAAAAAGTGATTCAAATAGGCTTCAAGCAATTCAGAACCGCTGTTTAAAAATCACAGATTGTGGAGTCGCGATTGATCTTGATACGAGGAGGAAATCGGCAGCATTGAGGCCTTTTGAACGGATCCGGAATGCCAAAACTACCATAAGACTCTTAATCCCGCATAAACTACCAAGTGGTCGGCTTTCAGTCCCGTTCTGTCGAACTTCAATCTGGCGCAATTCATTTTTTCCGGCAATGAGCATCCTTCAGTCATCTACTTTTTGTGATTAACATTTTTGCAGACTACATAATTTGTGAAATACTGAAATGTTGCATTGACTTGTGATTTTCTGATTTTCATTTTGCTTATCAATAAACGTTTTGTCTCTCTCTCTCTCAAAATTTTGATATGAAGCGGATGAGGCATGCAGGCCCACATGTAGCATGATCAATAATTGTAGCAAAATCAATTTCATCTTGTGCGGCTTTCAGGCGGATAGTTGCACTGCACTTACAGACCCTTGTTTTTCAATGAAATAAGGCAATGTCGGTCAAATCACCAAAAAAGGCAAATTACCGTTTAATTGCGCAAAAGAAAAGCTTACATGATTTGTTATAGGACTATTTGCTCTTTAATACTCACATGAATTGTAGAAAGTAGATAATTATTCCTTGATATTAAACAAGCAGTTGCGTACATACTGCCGTATACATTTAGATGTAAAATTTTGTACTGTAATGCGGTCACTATATATGCACGTGCGATACAACAGCCCATATGTACACTTAAAAGTACGGAATAAAATCATTTTAAGACTATGCTACACTGCTAATCGCTCAATACCAATCACACACGAATGAAGCATACAAAAATATTTTTTGGGATGTTTCTGTATCTATTTGCATGCTTTTCGTTTGTTATTTCAACTGTGGTATGCTCTACATACTGAAGCCATGTTAAAGGAAGGCATGAATGATGTCTAAAATATGTTGATTTAAGACCCTTGTCAATAAAGATCACACTAATGTTGCATGGTGCTTACTGCTCACAATACTTCGGATGGAGCCTCATCCTCTTGCATTATAATTTCCACATCGTTACAGATGAAAAAATCATTGAAAAAGTGGCTGGACGCAGTTCCCTTCGATATTTGCTTTTGCATTTCATTTTGATATTTTGATTAAAAAATCTAGTCTCTTGTCAACATTTAGTAAAATTACGCACTTTCAACCTTCTCAAGCCATTATCTTTACCAATTTCATTTTTTGTGGTTATAATAATGCTGCAAATAATCTGATTAAATGTGAAATGGGTATACTTATGGATAATCTCCCCCCCCCACCAAGTTTTCAAATTTGTCTAAAATATGTAAAAATGAATCAATCGTCACAAAACTTCAGAGACACGTTTTTGAGTGTATTTTCTACCCACATGCAAATATTCATGCAAATCGGACAAGCGTTTCTTTTATTTAGAAACGACATCGTGAAGTGAAGCTTTATCGGACTTCGCCTGACCTCATCTTACCTTACCTTACCCCCGTTTAAAGTCTCTTTTCCCCAGGTGTGGGGTTGAGACGGCCGTCTTGTGTCGGGTGAATTCTTCTCCACTCTTCTCTCTCTTGGGCGACAGCAGGATTGAGTTTCATCAGCTCCAGGTTTTTCCTGATATTATGCGACCATTTCTTTATTTGACCTCCTCTGATGTTGGGTCCAGGGATTACCAGGTCCAGGGCTTGCCTTGGCCATGCCGACGATGGCATGCGCTGCAGATGACCGAACCACCGCAACCGATGCCTACGAAGCAAAGCCTCTAAGTCGTGAAGACCGAGCATCTGCCTGAGCTCATTCATAGAGCGGCGCTCACATAACTTAACTGCGCAGATCCAACCCATGGCGCTGTCGTTTCTAGCCAAACGAGTCATTTCTTCATTTCTGAGTGGCCATGTTTCAGCTGCATATAGCAAAAAACTTCTCACGCAGGACTCAAAGACATGGCCTCTACGCCGTAAAGAGATATTCTTATTTGTGAGAATGGGCAGCAAATCGTGAAAATTCTTCCATGCAGATCTTATACGGGCGGTGACAGCACCAGAACATCCACCTGAGTTGTCTAACACATCACCAAGGTAGCAGAAAGACTCCACCACCTCGAAAGCACTATCCTCGATTATCACCTCCTGGATTTGTGGATGAGTGTCAGGAACCTCACCCTTGCAGCGACGGCTTCAATGTGGGTCGTCGCGGAGGCTATGCAAGTTCGTACACCTGTGATGGATCCACTTTCGACATTTAGAGCAGCGAATAGAATTTCTGCCAACTCCTGTTCTGCACACTCCACAAGGGTACCTTCCACTTTCCTTCACTGGTATCTTCGCAAATTTACTGACGAGAACTTTAGTCTTATTGACATTTATCCGCATGCCTTTGGACTCGAGGTTGAATTTCCAGCACTGGAAGCGAGAGCGAAGATCTTCAATCGAGTCGGCGGTGATGACAAGGTCGTCTGCATAAAGGATCTCACGAAGACAGTTTTGGCGAAAGTCCCGATTGATGGCCTCCATTACAATGTTGAACAAGAGAGGACTTAGGACAGAACCTTGATGCAAACCCACGTTAACCTCAAAAACCGAACTTCTGCGGACTACGTTGCAAGCAACAGACTTTGCATGCTCATACATGGCCTGGACAGTCGAGACGATCCACTCGTCGATGCCCAGCTTTCTCATTGACCACCACAGGACTTTTCGAGGAATACGGTCGAAGGCTTTCTCGAGGTTAACAAACGTGATGTACAAGTCCTTCCCTTTGCTCAAGAATTTTTCTTGCAACTGTCGAAGAACAAAGATGACATCTGTTGTACTTTTACCTTGCGAGAAACCGAACTGCATGTCATGTATATCAACACGATCTTTGATGAAGTCAGCCAGAATGTATTCAAAAATCTTCAAAACTAGGTCAAGCATCTTGAGTCCTCGATAGCTGTTACAGTCAATCGCATCTCCTTTACCCTTATACATGTTCACCACGCATGAGAGATTCCAATCCTGAGGGACGATCCCCTCGCGAAGAATGAAACTGAAAAGCCTCGCAAGGTGGGTGACCATGTTATCACCTGCAGCCCGTATAATTTCAATCACCAACAATTTGCTATCTATCGTCTCAACAGATAGCAGTAGGTCAACAAAGTAATTTCCCGACAACTCTTGAAGTGAAGATGACGAGGCCACATTCCTTATAGAAACAATTTTTAACTTAAGAAAGACGTGGCAAGGTAGTGGTCGTGGGAAGATTTCGAATGGCAGCGGATGAGACGAAGAGACAGAGAGAACAATGCATA
Source organism: Prostheceraeus crozeri (assembly GCA_907163375.1). Lineage (NCBI taxonomy): Eukaryota > Metazoa > Platyhelminthes > Polycladida > Euryleptidae > Prostheceraeus > Prostheceraeus crozeri. Next base: position 115,875 of record CAJQUW010000103.1, read on the forward strand.
CACGAGTAATGATAATGCGTCGAACAGAAGAAGTCAGATCAAGCTGTTGACATCGCTACACTTCACGTTATCGCCTCTAATGCATAAAGTACATGTCCGATCGACATGAATGTTTGTATGTGGGTAGAAAATATGATAAAGTACGTCTACCTGAGGTTTGGTGACGATCGATTCATTTTTGCAGATTTAAGGCAAATTTGAAAACGTGGGTGGGAGATGACCCATAAGTACCGTGAAATGTTATGAAATTCAATTTTGATGACTAAAATTTCGAGAAGTACGCAAAATTGCGCATTTTTCATGCTTATTTTGAAGGTCGATTATGAAATTCCAATACATTCACAGTTCTTTCCACTCAATATATTTGATGATAATGATCCAAATTAATTTTTCCAGAATTCTTTTTACCTTGATGAATTTATTTAATATTTTATAGTGAAACAAAGAAAAATAGTTACTTCATGGAAGGGTCTGTCTAGTTTAAAACCATACAAAATAATGAAGATTTCATCTTATTCAAACCAAATATAAATATCCGTAATTTTGTTCATTTCAAACGAATTATAATATATAGATTGACAATGAAAGCAGCAGCAGTATATATTTTCCATGCTGAAGTGGACTAGAAAAGTGCGTAATTTTGCACACTTTTCTTGGTCAATTTATCATGAAGTCGCTTTAAGTTGGGTGATGTGTGCTTCACACGGCTTTTCTCCAGCCTCTACCACAGGCAGGAAAATCCCCATGGTTCTTCAAAAAAGATGAGTAGGACTCCACTTTCGATATGCGTTTTGGAGGAGGCATCATGCGTAGGTACGTGTGATCGAGGTATGGAAGACTTGTTTTAATTCTCAACTAAATCATCGAGTAAAAAGACAATCCTTTTTTCACTACCGCGGTTCATACCTCAACAATTACGAGCTTTGCATGCACTACTGTCTCTTTTCTTTAACCCTCAGAGACCTGAGGGGGGGGGTCCAGTGGACCCCGGAGCCACATTTTTCTATTTCATTTTTTACGTTGACGATATATCAATCACTCAAGCCCATACAAAATCATCATTTCTGACAGTGAATCTGCATGTGTTATTTCATTTCAATTGAATCGGTAGAAATATGCCAGATAGGCCAAGGGGGTCCACTGGACCCCCTCGGGTCTCAGAGGGTGTAGAAATTCCATCACAAATTTTTTGTAATTAGATGAAAAATGATTTCAAACATGTCCACGATGGTGTATAAAGAGTGAAAGTCATTTATTCATTGTTTGCATCATGCTCGTAGATGTGCAATGTGTTGGAAGATCGCAAAATGTGAATATTTTGCTTTCTCACATGATCTCTCGTGACTGGTTGGCCTATATGAACAACTCGACATAAATCGATGTCCGAAATGAAAGCTATCATTATATTCATAGTTGAGCACCAAAAACTGATTGATGACAAACTTTTCACAGCAGTAATGATAAGTTTGAGATCTCCACAGCTGTTTTTGGTTCTAGAAGTACAGCAATTTTGACTCATTTTAGGTCTATTTCTGATAGCTTTGGATAAATTTGAAGGAATGTACAAATGGAAAGGATTAGCTGCATGAATTAAATCAATTTTATCAAAATCAATTATCCGAGGCTTTATGGTGACACAAAATATCGTAAAGCCGCCTCCTAGTACAAACGATGCTGTACTAAATGTGGTTGACTTACAAAAACACCATATTTTTGCACGTGTTTACTGAGAAGGCTGAAAGTCACTCAAGGGATTCGTTATACCGACCTGCTACACGCAAACATCATTATTTTACTTAAAATCAACTTTCCTAATGTTTTGATATCGATTTAAGCAGGTAAACTAAGAATATGTTAAAGGGGTGAAAAAGTTCAGGTCTATGAGGGTTAACGGAGAAAGTTGACATCAAGACAATGACAGCAATGCCCGAGGCTAGATAATTTGCTCGTACCCTATTATATTTCGGGTCAAGCTATAGGCCGGAGTCCTATCGTTTGGTTTCGACTCCGGCAAAAATATAGGACTCCGCATCCCTGAATAACACAGTCAACGCAGCACCCTGTGGGAGCGCATCTTGCGAAATGCTGGTACATTATCAACTGCATGATGTCATGCTGCAGTTCAGTAATATTTTTGGCATGTTCGCTTGCTTAATATTCTTTTTCCTCCTATCGACTATGTAATCGTTGCCTTGAGCTCCCCTTCCCCCGCGTAATCGACCGTAATCATTTCGAAAACCCTTCCCTCTCCTCTAGGAGATAACGTGATTTTTGAACAACACCTTGGTCGATAGCACTCGACAGTTCAGCATGAACCCATATTACGCTGGACGTAGGCGTTCTCCTGTTATTGACTAAATTACTGCTGTGGCTCAACTCGTGTCTATCCCGCATCCCGTCATTATTCTTACAAACATAGTAAGGTGCATTCATTAGAAATTAATCAATCAACTTGCAATTTTTCGACATCAGCAGTCAATTAGCAGAAATTGCGACCAATTACACTATAAGGGGGTAAACTTCATTTTTGGCAACCTCTGGTGATGCATGGGGTAGTGGTCTAAGAACAACATTGCCTAGTGATTTCAATGTATTAAAATATCACATAAATACAATAGAAGTCTCGTCATACACAGGATGTATGAAGATATTCATCTGGATAAACATATTCTGTCGGAAAGTCTCTCACCACTCCTCTGGTCCAGACACACTTTGTTCTGAGGAGTTGTCAGAGTTTTGAGCACTAACTTTGGAGGAGCTTTCACCAACTCCAACTTTGTTTTTCAATCTGGAAAGACAAATAATAAATGAAATAACTGATGTCGGTAGACGTTTAATAAATGATAGTTGAGACTTACAAACTTGGAAATTGTTTTCTAGTATCGTTTTGAATTTAATCTTTTATCACTGCAATTCTTAAATGAATATTGCACTCAACAATAAAATGCAGCTTTTGAGACTGATGCTGTGCTTTCCTCGACTATTGATGTGTAATTTTTAGTTTCATTTAGCCTTTTTCGGTTTAGCATTTCATAACTAAAATCAGTGATTCGAGCATTCTTGGCAATAATTTTTTCTGTTCAAATTTGCGGGTTTCATCTAAACACAATTCCAAAAGAGCTACAATCCCGGGATTTTGTAAAATTTTCTAAATCTGGGGAATTTACATTCTTGATCCCTGGATAATTATATCGTCATTTTTATCTGTTTTACGCATGAAACGGAGAAAATTTCATCTTAATGCATCTCAATATTGCCACTGAAGAAATATTTTTCGCTATTGAATGGATTGTTCTATGCTGTTACTAATTACTCCGATGTTTGAATAAAAGTTGTCCATTGCTTTTTTATCGGTACTTTTCTGCAGGTTGCCTACGGATATATGCAACAGCCTACGCGTGCTCTCCTATCAGGAAGGCTTTGATGTATTTTTCGATCTGCATGCCTCAAAGTTAGACAAATGTACGATTGAAAACCTTTACTGTCAGTGTAAGATCAAAACCTTGTGAAGATTAGATTCCATCATTCCATCAACTTCGGTCAGGGGTGAATCATGGTCTTCGGTCAGCGGAATTCTTCAATGCGTATATACGATGCCGTGTGTCAACCAATACTTCCAAGACTTAGCTTTTTCTAAGTCCTTTTCAATTCAAACTAAATCATGACAGATAAACGATCTGGTCCGGCAGATGTGCCATTTTGTACTCGTAGTCATCAAGCGGTACAATGCTATGTGAAAGCTTCAGGTGAGACCTCAATTCCTACAAAAGTTTGTGCTAGCCCTCGGACTATAAATAAATCTTGAATCAACTCTGTAAAGTTTAATTCGAACTTATCAGAAGGATATCAATTTCATGCGCAAGCATATTGTGTATATACTCACGTCAAATGCCTCTTTATAAGGATAATCCCGGCGATTAATGCGGCAACAAACAAAGCAGATAACACAGTTGCAACCGGAATAACCCATGTTTCCAATGTATGCGGAGCTGCAGGCTGAAAATGATTGATTAATTAATGTCATAGACAAAAAAAGCTAGGCTACGACAGTAACTTACAACTTCCTCATTAGTATTATTATTTGAAGTTGTCACATTCTCCGGTTCAGAAGTAGTAGACGAAATAACAGGTAACCAAACGCTGCCCACTGATGCATTACTGCTGATTCCAACGTCAAGTAATGCTGCGACTATCACACCAGCTGCTGTATCTCTGGAAGCATCATCAAAAAGAGAATCAAACATAATCTCAACAAGACAAAGAAACAAATAAATGAAATTGATAGAGTTAGAAAGAATTTGTTCACAGTCGCCCAGCAGTGAGCCAATATCATCAACTGAGGCCCAGCTATTAGGTTTTACAGTGCATTATATTGCTGCTTTCCAATTTGTGTCTTATCATTTAGAAGAATAATGAAAAGCTGAACTGCAGAAATTTATGACTTGCATCACTGATATTGATGTGAGTCAAGAAATTGTCCTGTGATAGCACTAATGTTATGTCTCTTTTCCTTTTATGAACAATGCGGTAGTGATTTGCCACATTTCAACTACATTAATGACCAAACGAACAGAAAATCCGTGAATTCATTGATAGGTACGACTTTCCAGTCTAGATAGTTAAGAAACCAATTCGAAATGTTTACAATAGTCTAAGAAATAAAGCGAAAACAACACAAAATAGTAATAATTCCTTTATTCAATGGAATGGAAATCAAAAGGACAATAAAGTTAGACTATGCAAGATACAATTTCTCACTGGAATAACGACTAAAGTGAATTGTTAATTATTCAATCAATTATTATTAATGAATTATAATTAACGAATCAATCAATTATTCAACTATACTTGATTACACGGTAAAACAATTCCTCCTCCTGCTCGTTTAAGCCGTAGGAACAGAAACTCAATTGTCTTTAATTGATGGAACTAATGAGTGTAAGGGATGGGCAAGTGAGTTCGCTGACCAGATTAGCTTTTTGTAGGATGTCTTGTACTTATCAAAGAAATGGCTACAGTAAGCAAAGGCACACGAACAATCTGAAGAACAGATTATACAACGTGTTCGACAAAAAGTTTTATCTACAATATGACAACATTTAAAATTTAGATGACCAAAGAGAGGTGCACAGTACAGAAATATACTTTCTATCATAGCATTGTGAAGCAACCGTAATTCGTTATGAGATAGGACAGGTTTCAGAACACGCAAAAAATACAACCGTCGTGAACAGCGTGCTTCAATTTGCTCAAAATGTTTTGTCCATGTTAGATCATCAGACCAAGTTACTCCTAGAAACTTGAATTCTCTCTTCAAGGGAGGGAAGAGGCAGATCACGTAAAATATTTGGAGATCTCTTCTTTATGAAACTCACAGTAGTTTTAGGAGAGACCAATGACTTTAAACATACTAGTGGGGTGAGATCCACGTCGTCCTGAAAATAGTGAAGGACGAATAACCGCCGGAGGATAAAAGGGCACAGTGGTGCTGCTGACTAGAAATATATCAAGTGTAGCGTTATGACGTGTTGGCTCAAAACTTTCATCACAAAATCATGAGCGCTTAAAATGGGAATGATATCATAATGATTAAAATCACCGCAAAATATTATGCTCGCGTCATGATGTAAATGAAGCACAGAATCAAATTAATTTATGAAAAAATCATGCATAGACTCATAGATTGCGGCAATTCGATTCGGAGGAATATAGCCTGCACAAAGTAAATAGTCCCGATCATTTGAATGAATGAAAGATACAATCTGATACTAGTGGTAAGTAAAGCTTTGATGTCGAGATGTGCTGTTTGTGTCAGAGTGTCAGTCCAACAGCAATCTACCCAATCAATCAATAAACGATCTTGTCTCAAAGTGTGTCTTAATATCATATAGATGTCAGATTCATGGTCATGAATTTGAATTTCCATTCTTGATTCTATATGAATATCAGGATGGGAACGCACAATACAATTCAAATTTTTTTCTAATTTTTTTTCCGTGTGGCGGCTATAGTGGCTAAAAGCACTTAACATAAGTTGGATAAGGAATCATTAGTAAAAGACACATTGGGGAGTCACAAAGAGGGAAGTAAATGTTGTAAGGATGTTTGATCAATTGCATTACCATCACAGTTAAGTTTGCCCTCGATCGATAAGTATACTCGTTTGGCAGGATGTTCTTCTCTCAATAACCTGAGCTGTGATCTCAGTCTGACGGATTCTTGTCTATCAATTTTACATTTTTCACTATCAAAAAAATGTTCTTCGTCATAAGATGGTCACGGTGCTCACGAGCCCTATGGAGCAGGGCTGTGGAGCCGGAGCCTTAAGGAGACGATGGTTTTGGTCGGAGCCGGAGCCGATTTATCACAAAGGCTCCGGCTCCAGCTCCGATAGTTTGAGCTTTGATATAAATCTAGAATTTTGAAAGTTATTAATTGGCATCATGAAAAAATTAAATCATTTGAAATCTAAAGATATGTCTTTTAAGTATACCAATGATCTGTCCTCCACGATATCTTTCTTTGCAGTTACCGCCTTCTTTTGTATTATATTTATTATATATTTACACACATGTGTAATATTTTTTTATTGCATATATTTCGTAAGACTAATTTCCATATTGGGTCCATAATTCTCCAAAATCCATTAATTTGAAGACTTGTTATATGCATGCTAACTAGATGATTGTAGATTCCTAGAGACAAGTCGCCAGTCATTTATGTACACATTTCCAGTTCAGTCAGCAAAGATAATATAGCTGCATTTCTTGCGCAATGTCTTAAATCTAATACGGTTACTATGTAGGCTATCATCTATTGGTATGGCTACTGGCAGAAGCTACTGGCATCTGTGACAATGCCAATTTCCTTAGATTGTATTGTAGGCTCTTGTGCAGTCCCCCACCTACATTTTTCAAAACAATCGATTATTCAATTTGATCAATTTTGATTGGAGGGATAACTCTTCACACTCACACGAATGACCTGACTACAAGTCCTCACATGGCTATAGCAATAAGCGACCCAGCCACTTCTAGTAGCGCCCTATTATTTTAAATGTATCTCATTCACAATGAATTTCCTTTGACTTCAAAATTCAAAGGGTATATTTCAATGCGAAAAACCCGAAGGCAAATTACAATGCTGACTTGCTGACGAAGTTTGCGACCATGACATCGCAATTACCCACGTAGATTTTAACAACAGCACGGAATGCTTCACTCAAACCGGTGATGCTGAAACGGACATCCAATGGTGCGGCATCTTTTGACCAGAGAAAAAATGGGGGGGATGACTGCACAAGAGCCGTATCGTGTAATAATATTTCCCCAAATGTCATAGACCTGTGGATTTCAAGAATTTTCATTATTATTTTTTCCGTCTGTCAACACTTTATGCTGATATCATGCTGACTTATATGTAAACAATAAAAAAAGACTGAGACGCTCTCAATAAAGGCGCCTTTTGACCTCCCTTTTCTATTGTCTGTGACATTAAACCGCACGCGCATTCGAAAGCTATCAAAGTAGATGGGATTTCTGCTCGGTGCTCGCAGTCAAATTTTTATTATGCATAGCACCCTGCAACATACTGCGTGATACTCCGAGTTCAGTTTCATCAGCCTAACCATCATCAGAGGAATAGTGGTAATGTGTTATACATAAATTGAATATACTAATAATAAACATGAATCATTGATGAATTATTTAGTGCAACTTTACGCCATAATGAAAAATGCGAAATTAATATAATGTAAGTTAGGCCTTAACTTATTAAGTATGCTGCATAGAATTACAAAACTTGTCCTAAATTAGATATTTTAAAATTTTTAAGTATAATTTTCAATTGTACATTTCTAGCCTACACTGCAATAAGGCTATCTAAATTACAATTTCTACAGATGATGAGTCGTGGGCTACCCACCGATCATATTATTCATGGACCAACAGACTATTGAATAAAGGCAATAACAAATAACAATAACAACCTAAGCTAGCCTATATACACTTTAATATTCAATAAAGCAATTGATATCTTTATTGATACGGTATATTTGGCTATATAGCCGATACCCTTTCCATGTTCGAGTAGATACAGGCCCTATAAGCTATTTAGAGGCATACGCTATCCAGTTTCATATTCAAGCTTTGTTAAAAAGCTTATACTACTATTCGGCCCCTGTGACGGCTAATTAGGTATATCATCATCACTCATGTGGTCTTATTTAATGTAGCCTCGTAGTAGACTGGTTGCAGGCTAGGCCAATTTATATTTAGCCAGTGCGGGAGATCTTTATCTAATTTAACCAATCCTGGCTATAACTTTATTTTATCTTTCAGAGATAGTCAATTCATGCAAAAATATATGACAAGTATGTTATTTGTCATTATATTAGGCTATTATCATTTTTATTATTAACTTAAGTCGTTGCTTGTTAATGAAAACTAATTTGATGATTGTAGCAAGCCTCTAAAGGCCACACCGTTATCCAAAAAACCCGTTCAACGGATCCAGCATAACCAGCATAGATAGAACCTGAATTTGAAGTCGGAGCCGGAGCCGAGCCGGAGCCTTTCACATCACTGTCGTGGAGCCGGAGGCGGAGCCGATGAGATAACACATCGGCTCCACAGCCCTGCTATGGAGCAATTTATTGCTTTCTTGATACTTTTTGTTATTACTTTAATGGGTCTCGGTTTATCTCTTTGCTTCGTACCGAGTCTGATAGCTTTCGCATCATGGAAATAATCACTTTCCGAAATAACAATAAAAATATTTTAAAGTTTTTCACCGGTATGATCATCTTTTTTATTGGATGATTCAGGAACACCGCTGATAATTAAATTCGAACCGAATTCCCTTTTGATATCGTTGAGCTTTGGCTGCTCAGACTCCAAAATATACTGTTTTATCTTGATAATGTCATTGTTATGCTGTATTTGGACTGCTTTCATGCATATCTTTTATAAATAAATAAATAAATGAACGTTATTTATACTCGGAAGCACATTAGGCACGGAGCCTTTCTTCCATAAAGCCGAATTGTCATTTACCACTCTCATTCTTTTTCGTGCTGAGTGTTTAGCAAGAATGCAGAGTGTACCAATTTTAAAAGTCTTAGGTTTGACCCGACAAAGATTTTTATAGCGTCGCTTATGCTTTCAAGTTTTGTGCTAATAAATTCCAAACTACCAATTGCTGTTGAAAGTATTCGCTTTTCCGAGTCTTTGATTTGACTTTTGATTTCATTGAGATTATTATTGTTGGATGACAGTGATCTAGCTTGACGCTGATTCAAGGACGATGAATTCAATGATTGCGCCACTCTGCAGAAATTGATGACGTGATGCTCAGACGTATGAAAACCTATCGATAATTCCAAAGCAAACCGACGAGGGGAGTTTCCATACCAGTACCAAGCAGCTGATTTTACAAATGACGTAAGCCACACTGACACAAAAGCATAGTTTTTATCATAGAAATCTGCTGTCACCATAGAAATTGATAACAATAAAACCTCTAGAATGGAAGTAAAGCTTCATGCAATACACAATAGTGGCACAAAAATCGCACGCATTTTCACTTAGATACACTTGCCAACGACTGTATCATTGGGTTAGAATCAGTCACATGTGCAATTATAAGCTTTTCATTGGTTCTTCATGCCCCAACTTAGTTCCCCCAGATGTGCCGTGACCTTGAGTCAATTTCCATTCTAGTCAACTTCAGATAAACAATCTATTTCTATGGCTGTCACACAGAGTCAGAAAGACACAGATGATAATTTTGATGACGCAACACAAAAATTCCAGCAATGTGAATAGGCGAGAGCGAAAAATATTGCAGAAATGGACGGATGAACCAAACTCAAAATGAGTCCCAAACACCGGGAATATCTCCCAATTCCTCCTAAACGCAAGAGAAATAACTCAATTAGGTTGAAACAGTAGTTGGGAAATCAAAAAACGAACAGAGCGGCACAAACTTCACCACCCTTATCCGAAATCATGCCGCAAAAGAGCAGAAAATTACTATAACAAGCCAGACAAACATGCAGGTTCTTACTAAGTGGGCAAAAAGAATTTTTTTAATACTTTACAGAGATAGGAAAAATAGTCTTGTGCCGCTTGCGGTTTGCTGTGAATTCCTACAAAATGCTCCGATCGCCGCGATTCCTTCAGATTCGAAGAATTCAGATCATGCTAAAGTTTTCTCGATAATGTTGGGTCATCCGATCATTATTAAAAAAGTACGCAGGCGCACGAAAAAACATTCACAAACATTCAATTCACTGAAGAACTTGACATCGACTGTGTCTCCTTGCTGTGTGATCCGGTTGATAACAGTCACTGAAGCTTCGCACAATTTGGCGTGTTCAATGTTGAACAAGATGCTCATTGTTTGATTGCTATGGTATTATGCCAGCAGAATGTGCCCTTTCATTAGATAGCGCTACATGTTCCAATGTTTCCTCTCTAGTCAAGCAGAAGAAGAGACTAGCTGTCTAATTCTGTGGACCTGACATCTTGAAAACGTTTGATGGAAGCGAACTACATACTGTATATTCAATGTCTTTCTCCGCAAATCAATCGCAAATATGAACTGATCGATTTTTGAATCTTGTTCACATCATCCGCAGTCAGACAGCATTTCTTAATTTGTGTCACTTTTACCGCTGATATCCATGAGGACGAGTAAATATCCGATACATTGGGTTGTAGGGTCCTACATATGTTTTTACTTTTATCTTTTTAACTTAACGCGAAAAACATGAAGGAGAGAGAAAAACTCGAATGAATTTTTATTCAAGCAATTTAGTAATTCCGGTTACCAAGAATAACATTTCCGGGAATATATGAGAAACCAAAATCTTGACCGACCAACCATATTAAATTATGATGATGATTGATGTTTTCCCATCAAATGCTGTATTCCCGTTTCTCATCATATACTAGCTGTAATTTGGCAACACAGTTCAGCGTACATCTTTCAGTCGAAAGAGTATTCTCCACCTTAACTGCTCGCTGAGCTTTCATGCATTTATAATTCTGGGAGAATTATATGTAAAACAACATGCGCTTGTATGAAAGAATGCAAAATTCTAACAGATGATAGTAGATATGTTGCACTTCGTGTTTGAGACGTGAAAAGATCCACCAATTCATTTAGGAGGCCGAATCATCCCAAACCACTGCGTGCGGACAAGACATTTTGAAATGAATTGAAGTGTTGGATTGCTCGTAGATCTAACTTAGGCCTATTTGATCTGTGGTCTTCCTGCTAAATTTGTCATACTTGTAAAGGCTATGTCTTATCTTGGATAGTTAGTGTGATCACCATCTTAGCTGCGATTGTTTGCGCTATCGCTCAATGATGCGTTTTCATTGTCAGCAAATCAAATCTATTATGGTAGCCGATGATGCAATTAGAACTTGCAATAATGAGGCCAATAATTACCATTGATTACTTACAACAATCCAGCCGCAGACTTGTCGCAGAAAAAAACATGCCAGTCTACAGGTCTACAAAGACCACTAATCAAATCTAGTGATCAGCATTATTAGAAGATTGTCCCATAGTATCGCATATTACCTATAGTTTATCAAGAATGCGCAAAGATGTGATTCGGGGAAAACAAAAAGGCGCCGAATAAACAAACCAAATTAATCGGAGTAAAGATTTTCAAAACTTGACCAGTAGATCAGATTATTTTGTTTCGAAAACAAATTCTACATGAAAGGAAGCTATAGATTCACTAGGTAGACGTACTTGTTCATCGCGCTTAAAGCAGTGTGAATTTCTGCTTGTGGAGTTGTTATCGTTGCCGACCGTTTTCGTCGTCTTCCCGTAGAAGTTGAATAAACATCAGTGCAAAGGTCATTAGTTGCAGCTGGCTTTGCATAGACAGACATGATAATAATGAGTCCATCGATCTGAGGAGTATCGGAGCCAAAGTGCACATCATTCGAAGCCGTATAAATCTTCCTCACAGTTGGATTTCGTCTACAATGAAACAATTTCATCTTTAAATGACTCTCGCTTTGACTATGTTAGTTGATGTAATTTACCGTTTCCACGTTCCACCAGCTCCATTTTGACAACAAAGGGCATAAGATGAATGACAATGACCGGTAAATACATCCGACAAATGCGTTTTTATTGCTGGGTCCAGTACTCCATTGAACTGCAAATTCATATGGTTTATGCTATGTAGTTTCCATATTCATTGGTGATTTCGATGTCAGGTGAACTATATAAACATGCTGCTATGATGTCAGCAGCACGATTTATTGATAATCGGTCGTTTGTTAATATTAATCAGTTGATTGCCGACAAGTTGAATTCACTAATTTTACGTGAAAACATAATCTGTGTCGTATTCTATCAATTATTCTGTTGGATAAGCACCTAAATGTGATATTTGCTGACATAAGTAGTAAAGAAGATATTTATATTTTATCTTAAGAATATCGGTGTAGTAGGCCCTACTTATGTAATGTAGGTCTACTTACTACAAGCAAAGTACTGGCACGAAACAAAATGCAGGTCACGGGCCTATAGCTTCCATACTATTGTCATGTTTATGTACTATAGTATGCACTATTGGACTGCAAAGTGCTTTATAATTTCACTTCAACTGTAATTTTTTGAATGAAAATGAAAATAGCCTTGGTGTCAATGTTGGCTTTATAACCCAAATTTTCGCCAACTCAGGCCGCTTCAGGGCAAACAAGGAATTTAATTTTTCCCCTGAAGTGAGCTGAGTTTGCAAACATTTGGGCATTAAAGTCAACATTAGCAGCTAAGGTATTTTCATCTTAAACTAGTACTAGACTGGTAGTCTCCTTGGCACAGTGGTTAAGTGTTTGGCCAAGCGATCTTTCGGTCCGGAGGTCGAGCCCCAAAAGCGTCATTAGAGGTCGTCAGGAAGAGCATCCAGACTATAAGTTCACAACGATCCAGATTAAAGTCTGACTGTGTCATTACCGTCCAAGCCCCCAGTAAGGGGGAGTAGTGACGTTAAACCATCATAGATTGGTCAATCATCTAAACTCTAAAGGAAAAAGAAACTTCACGCTCCTGTTCTGGAATGCACTGACAATGCACACAGACTATATTATATTATTACATTTATTTTCTGACAAGCAAAAATGGAATTCAAGATCAATTTTATAAGAGATGTTACAATTTAAAGCAAAACACACTACATTATCGTCTTATTGGTGAATTTGGAATACATACTTTGAATTTTCACTTCTATAAAGCATTGAATAATGCTATTGCTATAATATGCTATTGAATAAAAATGATTACAAGGACTGAAAGAAGTCTGATAAAAGATGCATATCAGTTTATATTATATGATATCTATTATTCTGTTTATGAAACTTGCTGATGAAATTTCACCCATCACAACTATGGGATGAAAAGTTAGCAGATGATAAAGAAGACTAAAAAAAGACCGAGTGCTAAAAGAAAGACAGCAAAAGATGGCTAATTCAGGTCGAAATTAAAGTTTTATCGCTATACTGAACTCTGGGGCAGCAAGTATGCAGGTCGTTTGAAGTCTAAAGGATCAACTAAAATGGGATATTCAATTCTATAATATTATCATTGTTTTTGATCACTAATTAGACATTATTTAACAAAACATAATGCGGAAAACACTAAATAAGTGGAAAGACACTAATCTAGAGACCTACTAAAACGATCCCATTATCTGCAAACACAATGTCATACAGAAATTCCGTTTGGCAAAATCTTTGTTTCATCAGTGCGGCATATGTGATTCAATTAGGCGCATAGCCAGGATTTTCGTGCGGGACGGGATGATTTTTAAATCAAGTGCATAATGTTTTGTCTTGCGTGATAAATAACAAAGGCTCTGTTACACAAATAGAGCGTTTCTTAATGTTGTTCACCCATTTTCCCAAAAAGAAATCGATTGGATATTTTATGTCAGTGCAAACAGTATTTGAAAGGATGACAGCCTATGCACGTAACTACAGTGTATATAAGAAATTCTGATCACTGCACCCAACTTCAACTACAAAAACATTATCCGAATTTCAAAATCCAAAAAATCGGGACAGCTAAGTTTCGAGAATTTCGAGGGCGTCAAAAACACACAGGGGACAGGCGATCGGAAAAATCGGGGGAGCTTGCAGCCCTGGACTATAGTCACACCACCACTCTTGTGAGCGGAGTGGACGATCTCTACCGGAAGAAATGTCTTAACCGTATATAGAACCGGATCGGGGATGGACTTGGGCCTGTAATTGCAGCCCATTTACATGTACGTAAATGGGAACTCGCACCGACCCTGGAATATTTGTCCATGAGCCAGAAATTTCATCGGAATACAAATGACATTAAGATCGTTTTCCAATATCCTTCTGATTTGTTTTTGTCAAATGGCGACGTGTGGCATCCTAAATCAATCTCTGTAGGTGTTGCAGGAATGTGTGTGTCATGGATGACATCCACTTAACCCATGTCATGCCATAAGGTGGAATTCAACTTTTTCGAATATTAGCTAATATAGAATGATACTCAGCTTAAGAAGTTACATGAAGGCTTGTTGGAGCTAATGAATTATACGAATCTTGAATTGTAGCAAGAATACAGTATTACTGATATATTATATATTCATTAAAGATTTGAGCAAAACGACGTACATAAGTACATTTCAAATTTTCAAATATTTTGTATATTTAATTTTCAATTTAATCTACTTGGAACTATGGTCATTCACATGCACAGTGTAGATCAATTTTTAACAGTAGAATACTGATGACACCTGATGCAACCATTATTGTATATTATCAAATTGGTATTTACTTTGACATCTATTTGCCTAAATATCGTTTACTTGTACAACAACAACTCATTACGTGTTCAAGAAAAATACATGAAAAAATACTAATGAATTTGATCATGTGGAACGATAACGGAGTTGTGACTATGGCATCGAACGTTTGTGGTGTGAGTCCGCTGCAGAAGGCAAGAAGGTAGAGCACAGCGGAAAGGACCATATCCACTATTGATATGGTTAGTATG
The DNA here is from genome assembly GCA_907163375.1 of Prostheceraeus crozeri. NCBI lineage: Eukaryota > Metazoa > Platyhelminthes > Polycladida > Euryleptidae > Prostheceraeus > Prostheceraeus crozeri. Next base: position 130,935 of record CAJQUW010000103.1, read on the forward strand.
TACAATAAAACAATGGGTGGGACTGATCGTCGAGATCAAAATGTAAACAAGTACTGAATAAGCTTGCGAACGAAAAAGTGATGATGCCCATTGTTTTCATGGGTTCAAAATGCTTGGCTATAATGCGACATATTCTACCTAAAGTAAGTTCATTAGAATTTCGATGATCCATTGCGATTGCTTTGCTTCGTCTGCACGGAAAGTCCCCACTGCAGAAACGATGTTCAATTCAAGGGCAACAGTTTCCCTCCGATATTCGCTACAGTGACCAGAAACATCTTCTCGACATTGACCCTTCCAACTCGGTCAGCCGTTGCAAGTTGGGCAACAGTAAGACCGTCAACGTGTGCACTACTTGTGACGTACATCTCAATGTCAATTATTTCGCATTGTACCACACCAAATAAAATGGCGATTTTTTGTTATGGAATGATATTACATGCTTTTTCATCTGACGGTAGCAAAGACGAGAGTGGATATTTCATTTTTCAGGGTATTAAATAATATTACCTAAGATATCATACGTACTCATCAAGTATAATAGTGAAGAATATAAAATGATACATTGACTTTATAAGTAAAATGATAAAGTTAAAGATAAAAGTAAATAATAAATAGTTGAATATACCCTTTCACCACCATGGGTGGATTTCCACCCAACCTCGATTTCTACAGTACCTGTCATAAGTTTGGAAACCCCGTGTTCCAAGTCAGTGATTTTATGAAATTCATACTGCATTCACTCGTATCCTAATTTTTTTGTCAAAATTATCTCACTCCACAGTAATAACCATAGAAATGGATGTTTCCCTCCTCTGCTTGTCTAGAGGAGACATGACGAAATGCCAGTGGCACCATGGAAGACTAGCAAGGCGGGTCATGCTCCGAAGCAAAATTCATTGTTGAGATTGAAAAATGAGAGTAGATGTGGACTGGGGAAGATTTTCGTCTACAATTCATCTCGGGTATTTGACCAAATTTGACCGTGATCGGTTACAATTAGGTGTGAGCTTGAAGCCTGCTATTGTCATAGACTTTTGCGTTTCTACTTATTGCAAAATATGTGCTTGGAATGTCCCCTAGATAACAGAGATTCTATGGTAATAGCAGTTAATGATTTTAATGATTATCAGATATCTAGGCTGTCAATCCCATTCGAGCTTACTGCATTGTCGTCGTCATAGCGATAGCATAGATAGCTTACTAATACGGGTGTATGTTCTAAGTATCAGTGACGAGTCATCTCATTTTCATTTCTGCATTGCAATGGGATCAGGAAAACAACTAACTGACGCACAGAGAGGCGCGATTGTGGAGCTGAAAAGAGCAGGACTCAGCCACAAGATGATTTGCATACAGCTGAAAGTTTCAAAATCAGCTGTATCAAAGATTTTGAAACGATACAACATGGAAGGAAATTTCTCAGTTCGTAGCCGTTGCGGTCGACCTTCCAGGGTATCCAAACATACAAAGAGACGAATGAAGAAGGTCATATCGGCAGATCCTTTCCTAACTTCTAATGATCTCATCCGAGAAGTATCTCCTCTACGGTGTGTGTCTACGGAAACAGTTTCTCGTGTTTTGCGGAAAGACTTTAACTTATGGGCTCGCAAAGTTCAGCGGAAACCTCTAATGACGAAAGCCCATTTGCAGAAAAGGAAAGAATTTTGTATGCGAACAAAAGATTGGACAGCTGACGATTGGGGTCACATCATGTGGTCAGATGAGTCTAACTTTTATTTGTTTGATCAATCAAGGTGGTGTGTCCGAAGACCAAAACAATCTGATCCGTCCGATCATCGGTTTACCCAACCGACGGTGAAGCATCCTCCACACGTGATGGTATGGGCTTGTTTTTCCGCCACTGGAAGAGGAGGTTTGGCTATCTTACCTCAGAATGTCAATATGGATTCATCAAGATATTTAGAAACTCTAGAGTCTCATCTCCTTCCGTTCATGACGATCCGAGACGCAAGCATTTTCATGCAAGACGGCGCACCGTGCCATAGATCAAAGAAAGTCACAGAATGGCTTGAAAATCATGCTATCCAGACTCTGAAATGGCCACCGAATTCACCCGACCTAAATCCCATTGAAAATTTATGGTGCATCATAATGAAAAGAAAAATCAATAAATTGAAGATAACCTCCATCATGCAGTTGAAACAAGCAATAATTGATCTGTGGACCCAACAAACTGATCCAATGTTGTGCAACAGACTTGTGGCATCAATGCCTTCAAGAATTCAAGCAGTGATGAAGAATAAGTAATATCCATCAAAATACTGATGTGAGTAGCCTGCCACGATAATATAATATAATACATACATTCATAGTCACTTCAGAAATACATGTAAATTTTGGATTACTTTGTATAGTTTTGATTTAACAAAATTATTGCTTTCGTGCATGGGGTTTCCACCTTATGACAGGTACTGTATATTGGAATAATCGATTTGACATTGCATAAAAATTGGTTAAACTGCCCGAGGAAATGAGCGGGCGCTGAATCTTTATATCAGATAAGATATGAAAGCCCGAGGTGTAGAAAGGAGAGAAATGCAGATCATGCAGATCACTGTTTGAATGAGTCAGAAATTGCCATCAGTTTATGTATGCATCGTGAATGACAGGCCAGATGCTAAAGCTAGCTTATTACCACTTGCATAATAGCGTCTTGAATAAAAGAATTCTACATCTGTGAAAGTATTCGATGACGATCCTCAGTAAAACCGCGAATAATGGCAAAGCGGTTGCATGCTGAGGTGTTGATACTGTAAATAAAAAAAAATTACTGCCTTATTAGTCTTACTCAGCAATCCTTCTCTTCTTATTCTTGTTGTGTCCCATATTTCTAGCTTCTTGATTGCTGGAGTTATGGACGAATTCGCTATTTCAGCAATTTCTTCACAATATCTCATTTGAGACTACTGGCTAACGAACTAAACTATAACTTAAGAAAAGATGAAGTGGTAAGTTTAGAACTTCAGTTATTTGTCTATCGTAGCTTCAAAAGCCTATGGAATATATCATGAAGATAGATTAGACATATGACATGGATTGCTAACATTTCACAGGATTTATTATGCGCTCTCAACAATTGCATAATGATAAGCTGTAATACGTGTAATGCCATAATTAATATTATACATAAATTAGGCCTTGATAATTCCAATTTATAAATCAAATTTCCAGTTCATTAAAATGATGAAAAGTGTATATCATGGTAAGGCATTGTCTTCGTTGTCGATGCCAAAACATGTAATAGTACTTAGTCATAGTTGTCGTGTAACGTTGGTTGGCGTATAATGCTTCAATTAGTTATATGATTATGCAAATTACGTAAGTTCATGACACAGATGCCCTCTTCCGAATATTCTGGTTGCCCCACTGTTTATGATATTTATATGCTACTAAACGAGAAATGTTTTGCAAATTAATATACTAGTTCATTTATGGCATATTGCGAACATAGGCTATACGTGACTGTTCTAGGCAATTTACCTAGCATATACTCGTAGATAGGTAACTGAACATTTGTATGCAATCCGGAATTTTCCCAAAACAATGGAAATGTGCTAATGTACTTCCCTTGCCCAAAAAAGACAGTGATGAGTACCGTCCCATCTCTATTCTTCCTTTCCCAAGTAAAATTCTCGAAAAACTGATAAGAAATTCAGTACTTCTTCCGGCTTTGACTCAACAACTTGACAAAAGACAGTTTGCCTATATCTCGAATGGCTTTGGTGGATGCACAAACGCACTTTTATCAATTCGGCTAACAGCTCTCCAGCACATTTCTCTTCACAAATCTAACATCGTCAGAGTTCTTGCAGTGGACTTCAGAAAGGCATTTGATTGCATAAGTCACAACTTACTTTTGGAGAATTTGATGAAAAATTTTGAATGTTCCCCTCACTTGATTTCTCTCATTAGAAGTTTCTTAAGTGATCGCCTTCAAAGAGTTTGTACGAATAGCTTTCAAACTTCGTGGAAAAACACTACCAGTGGAGTTCCTCAGGGCTCTGTTCTTGGCCCGTTACTTTTTACTCTCTACATAAATGATCTCCCAACCTTTGAAAATACGAAGATAGTTGCTTACGCGGACGATGTTACTCTTCTTCATCTTGACTCTTTCGATTCAAATGACGCGTGCTCCTTCCAGACTGATATTGACTCTTTCTCCGAATGGGCTGCCTCTAAAAGACTGGTTATCAATGCTATGAAAACTAAAACGATGTGCATGAACAGAATCTCTAGTTTTGATGTTATCACTCCTATTGTTATCCAGGATCATATAATTGAAAATGTAAATTGTTTGAAGATCCTGGGAGTATTTTTCCAGTCTGACCTCAGTTGGTCTAGTCATTTTTCAGATCTTTATGCAAAATGTTGCAGGAAGATGTCTTTTGTAAAACGCATGAAGCTCAATCGTAACTCTGATGAAATCATTTGGCAAGTTTATGTCAGCTACGTTTACTGCCATATTGTTGCATGCTGGCCACTTATTTGTGATCTGCCTCAAACTGACTTTCGCAAACTTGAGAGGCTTGACCGTATTGCTCGGAAGTGGGCCAATATCTGCAGCGACCATCAATCTTGTCTCCGCGATATGCTGGATGCGTCATGCATCAAACTAATCAAGAAAATTGCTCGACACAATGACTTCCATCCCCTCTCTCAGTATTTTGTCAAAAGAAACATTTCTCGCTCCTTGCGGCATAGCAGAATTTTACTTCCACTACAGCGTCGATCAGCAATGTACAACAAAAGCTTTGTAAAATTTTCGTATGCGTCTTGATGTCGTTTTGTATCCCCTCCCCCCTTACTGTCAAATACCGCTTTTGTATTGACGAAATAAAGAATTATCATCATCATCATAAAATGATTCTGTTAATAAATGTTCTTGTGTTTTTCATCAACTTAAGTTCATCATAGCCTGTTTAGTGATTCCAGAATAAAAACTTAAAAAGTTAAAATTCAATCAGTTAACGTTAGCCAATACATTTTGATCTGAATGCACACATACAAATAGAGTGAGATACTTTGAACTACAGTGTATTACTTAAGAATCCGGAACATTACTGTACTTAATGACACTAGATTATTACATATTTTAAGGTCATCCATCTTCAGGAACAATTTGCCGCATGCTAAAAGATCACATTGGATATTCAGGAGTCGCATATTTCACATGGAAAGATGATGGCATGCTATTTGCGACGCATGTCAGCTTCATAACATCATACTAAAGTATTGCAAAGCATTGTGAAAGATACCATGATTTGGTGGTACAGTCGCACACTTACCAATGAAGTACTTATTGATACATTCAATGAGATTGACCAGTAAACCGCAATACTTGCTTCTTCTGCTGTCACTGTAAATAATTGAGTCACAATATCACTACAAGTGGCAATGGTCTAATTGATATTTCATGGAAATCTAAATTTAGCTAATATCAAAGATAAATAGGCTCTTTCATCGTCTTGAGGTATCGTTGACCAACCAACGTGAGCTTAAATACGTACATGGGCAATTTTCAGTTTGGCAGCTTCCAGTTTGAGATTCATTGACGCTCCGAGTAATATTGTTCTCATGAAGACACAGCAAACCTTGGCCTTTGGTGTCTGGGGACGAGCATGTTCGACTTCGAGTTTGACTTCCACCTCCACATGATTTTGAGCATGCACTCCAAGCTGACCAAGCGCTCCAGCCGCCATTACGATCTACAAATAAAATTGTTTGGTTTCGATATTTATTTCATCCACAATGACGGCAAGCAACTTGAACAATGAGCGTATTTAATAAAGTTTCTTATTTAATTGTGGAACTTTAAAAATGTATTGATGAAACAAAGAAAATGAAAATACAAAGTTTCATGAATAATTACATGAAAAGATCAAAACATTTTCGAAGGGTAACTTCCGCATTGAAGTTCGTCAATAAATGTCATGTCATATGCCACTTCATGTTCCACGGAGTATTTTGGCAACTATTTTCATCTCTTAAGTCGTTAGTTGTGGTCAGTGGAACGCAAAAAAGAAAATCGAAGGTTTTATTTGACGCATGATTTCAACATGAGACGACAGAATGATCTCTCCACCATTTTTCTCATGATGTATGGATTTCAAGCTTGCGTCAATGTATAAAAGGATACAACACGAATATTATTCATCACAAAATTGTGCTAAAAAACACCTCAATTTCAGTTGACTTTTTACCACACGAAAGCTTGTGTTCAATATCTTAAGCATTGATCTTAAGTCGTCAAAGCATTATTGTTGTGTCCGGTAACTAGTGGATTCCATTGTAAAATATGTACAATGTCCAGAGTTGTGCTAACATAAGGATATATGATGAATCATTAATCAATCGGCAATCGGCATGCACGCAAATGAAAAAATCATTAATTGGAGTATGCTATAACATCTGTATATTGATTGACAATTGCCTAATTTACCTGTACAAGCAAGGCCGTTGGCATCTAATTCATATCCCCCAGTACACTGGCAATGATAGTGGCCAATAGTGTTCACGCAATTTGAGTTCACTCCACATCCATGCGTCCCTTCAGTACATTCATTTATATCTGCAAATATCAAGGGAATATTATACAACAAAATATACATTATCGCTAGAATGGAAGTATCGTAACTGTTTCTTAACATCAAAATGGCATATCACACAATTAGACAACTAGGTCCTTCAGTGTTTCTCCAATGGACCGTTCATATACGCCTGCTATTGGAAATGATGCACACTCTCTCAAACAATAAGCTTTTGGACACCAGCCAGTGAGTGAGTAGCATGCCTGTTGTGTGTGATATCACTTCGCACACACCAAAACACACATCGCTGTCTGGCTACATTCAGTGTAGGCTATGCAGTGAGAAATGTTGAGAAGAGGATGATGAAATCATCAGGTGAACTAATTTTCGTACGACTGCCATCTTCTTTAATAATGATCGGAGGGACCAGCATTATGAAAAAAATGTGCCCAATGATCTGAATTCTTCGAATCTGAAGGAATCGTGGCAATCGAAGGACTTTTATGGAATTCACAATAATCCGCACGACTTTTTTCCTATCTCTGTAAGGTATTAGGAATTCCTTTTTGCCCACTTACTAAGTTCCAGCATGTGCCATCGTTTTAAAGTAGTCTTCACTTCTAGAAAGAGTTAAACATCTAATTCTGTGTATCTAGCGAATCATATCTTGCACAGCAACGCAATTGTGTGACTCGGCTCAACAAATTGCAACACATTCCGTAATTGAAACAATTTGCTGTCCAATCTAGAGGAGTATGTTGTAAAGCTTACCGGTACAAGTTTTACCATCAGTCGACAGGCGAAACCCAGATGTCTGAGGGCAAAAGCAAGTGTCAACATTACCAATTCTGGCACAGAGATGTGAACATCCAGGATTCGAGACACACTGAACTGAAGCTGAAAGAAAATATAACAAGCCATTGCAGCTCTATTTAACAGGCATCTTGAGAAAATGCACCGATTAATTATCACACATTTATTTATGTAGCATTATGAAAACGCCTAACGATATTTCTGTGCCGACGATTACCCCACAGAATTAGATACTGTAACAGATCTCACAAAAAATTGGGGTTATCGAAAATTCCAAATAATTGATTGACTGCAAATGATTGATTATTGAAGTTGAATAGATGAGATTGATTGATTTGTTCTACTCGTACAATGACAAGTCGACTGAATTTGATTAAGAATGCTGATGGCATGCGATGCATTGACACGTTTAGCTAATATTTAATTGGAATATTGATTAAATTGAAATTGTCCATATACAAGCAATTGGTACAAAATTGTTTGATTTGGTACAAAGACGAGCGCATAGAACTATATGTGATACTTCAAGCTGCTTATGTGTAAAATTTTTGCCTCTTAACTGCCGGCTAACTATCCTGGCTTTTAGACGATTCTCGCAGTTACTTGTGATCCTGAACATCCTCTCCATCATCTCAAACGAGATGTGCTTCCTTTTTCTGGCAAACTTCGTGTACCAAAGTGTGATCTCGCCTTAAGACGAAGATCTTTCCGTCCAAGCATGTGCAGACTTGCAAATAGTGGCATTCTGTGACTTTCAGTATTTTGTTAAAGTTCATTTTTTCAACGATTACTTTGCTTGATCTACATTTTGATTGTCTCACGATTTTTATCATTGAGACTGCACTTTCTTCAAATATACGGCATTCATTATTATAATTATATCTATCTCGTATGCTAATACAGTGCGTTCATAAAGTCACTGTGCACCTCTTCTAACTTTGTTTTGCCAAAGAAAACAGTCGTAATTTTACAATTGTAGATATCTATCGCATGCACAGAGTCACTGGCTCGTTTGGGAATTGCGCAACTGAGTAGCTTGCGACATTCAACATGATCTAGAATTTGAATTTAACTTCATATTTGTCAGCTACTAACTCGGTGAAGATCAGTACGTTGCATTTCGAAGCTAAGCATGGTATGCTGTCAATGCGAGAGAACTTTGGTCGAAAATGTTTTTCGCGCCAATAAGGAATATACTAATGAGGTGAAGAAGGGGTTTTTAGAATGACTTCCTACATCTGATTTGCCTCATCGAAATGTTGATTGGAGTCCAATCAGTGAGTTCAGAAAAGCTGACTCGGTGCACGATCCATCACGCTCAGATCGACCATTAGGCCCTAATCTTATAAGTGATAAAAAAAGTTATTCCTGAAAATGTTATTTCTGAAGCTATGACTCATTGCCCAAACAAGTCGATGCGTCGCTTATCCCAAGAAGTGGGTCTATCTCTCGGGGCGGCTCATCCTGCTGTAAGAAAGAACATAGGCCTATATCCGTACCGCATCTCTGGCCAACATGAATTGAATGATGCCGATTATGACAAGCATTTGTAATTCAAGTACTGTGTTTGGTTCAAGGAAAATCTAAATGTAAATAATGTTAACGATAAGACTTTCTTTTCTGATGAAGCTTGGTTTCATCTATCAAGGCATTTCAGTAGTCAGAGTTCCCGCATATCGTCGTCGTCATGCAAAAATGGCGTAACTGAAAATTTTCGATTTTGGGATTTTAACAATTGCTGGTCATTATTTACATGGCGGATCTGATGAGCACATTTTCATAAGTGTAAGAGATGATTATTTGGGAGAAAATCAGAAAATAAAATTGGCGTATTTTTCTTAAGAAAATTATGTCACAATGAAAATGGCGTATCTGGTTTCTTTCAATTATAATGAAATTGGCGTAACTTGATATTCACAGTTATGAAAAATGAAAATGGCGGAAGTCATGCATTTCTAACTCTGTACTTATAGATATATCACATAGACAAATTATACATTTTGGCCCATAAGTATGAATCAATCCATATTCTATTATATTCTGCTATTTCCTACGGGTATGTATACTTGAAGGAGACTTGAACGAGATTTAAAGCAAAAGCGAAAGGGCGAATTCATATTGACGAGTTCAGATATCAACGAATGCATGAAATAGCCATAGGAATATTCATACTCAGTGAGGTAATCAAAGTTCCGTCACGATAAACATACACATAGTTTTGTATTGTACCGTTCAAGCTGAAGGACCAGTTACTATATATTAGCACTACGGATCATGAAGAGATTTTCTCAAGCTAAGAGTATGAAAAGATATCCTACAATCTAAACCAGCACCTCCCAAATCCCACACTAGAGCAAGACATTATTTGTAACTGATAAAAAATCCTAAAGCAAAGCGTTGACGATCACGATGATTCGGAAATTCCAAATAAAGAACCTGATGTGAGTGACTATTTGATTGAGCAGCCGAATTCTGAATCCATCAACGAGAATTCCATAAGTTCCAGACGCAAAAGAATACCGAAAAACTGGAAGTTCAAGCTGGAGGTCCAATTTGGTGAACGTTGCCACGGAACCAATTGTGACAACAGAGAAAATTCATTATCAGTTGGATCGAATTTTCATCTATTAACTGAAGAGAGGAGACATGAAATTTTTGGATGGAAAACAACTGGAACCAACGTAGAATTTATGTATATTCTCTCATTGATACCGTAGAGAAGAAGACGGAAACTGAAGAATCAACACAGTCGCTCTCTACTCTAAAAGACAGGTTCTCAAGCTGATGATAAAGATTCTTGTTTGTGCTACAATGTTCTAAAATACTTTCCGAATATCGCATCGAACTATTTCGAAATGGCTAGCAAAATCCACACATGGATTATCTAAAAGTAGTACCAATATTCCGAGGGAAAATAGGCTCGCTCATTGGTCAGAATCTTGTCAAGAAGGAGCGCATTGATATTGCAAAACGATTTGTTGATTCTTTGGACAAAGTTTCATCTCACTATTGCAGGAAGTCAAGTGATAAGCAATACCTTGGCCATACGAATTCACGAGTGTACCAAATGTACATCAGAAGTATGTTGTCTGGTTGCAGCAACAAAATGAACGGCAAAATGACCCCGTTTCCCTAACAACATTCAAAGGCTTATTAAAAGAAAAGAACATCGAAATATTTCAACCCCGTAAAGACCAATGCGATGTTTGCAACAGTCATAAACAAGGAAGCACTGATGATGAAACTTATTCACTCCACTTGAAATTGAAAGACAGTGCTAGTTATGAAACGAATAGATACAAAGAAAATGCAAAAGCCCGCGATGGAAGCTTGATTGCTATAACTGCTGATGTTCAAGCGTTCCGAACAATTCCGAAGTTGAATGCAAGTTTTTTGTATTTTAGAACAAAATTGAACTTACACAATTATACTATCTACAACAACTCTAACCAAGATATCCATTGCTATGTTTGGACTGAAATAAACGGCGGTCTATCAGCAAACAACTTCACTAATTGCTGAATTGATTATCTTGATAATCAGCTCACATGTGAGAAAGAATTGAAAACAAAATTCATATGTTGTGATGGGTGCGAGTCACAAAATCGAAATTGCATCTTCCGTTTCACAATGGGCAAAAGTGAATAAAATCATTTTTTTAAATACCTAGAGAAAGGACATACACAGCAGATGGTGGTAGATTCTGCTCACTCAAAAATAGAGAAACTCCAAAAGAATATTGACCTACATGTGCCCGCAGACTACTGTAATTTGGTTATATCTGCGAGGAAGAATCCTTCTTCTTTCAAGTGCAATTATCTATCCTACAGTTTCTTCAAAAATAATGAAGAAATACAGACACGAGCATCCGTCCGACCAGGCTATACGAAAGGAGACCCAAACGTATCGGAAGTGAAAGAGTATAGATGTGATCCCTCCGGCGATATATTCCATAAGCTTTCCCATGATACTTCAACAGGTTTCACTCTTCTGCCACAAAGAAACCGAAAGAGCGTCTCTCAATTACAAGATCTATATTCCGGTTTGATCCCCATCTCCCGAAGAAAATTAAAAGACTTGCAAGAAATAAATAAAGTTATTAATCCAGATTATCATTCTTTCTATGACAACATTCCCTACAGTGTATAACAAATATCATGCTGTGTGTTCCATTTTGCTGAATACTCTGATACATGTAAGTAATGACATTTCAATCTTTTCATCATCGAATACTTCACTCCTGTTCTCGTTCTTTTTTAAGTTAGTGAATTTTTACTCATTCTTCCGTGTAAGTTGCTTTGTATATGAAACATCAACATTTTCTGATGAATCATACATGTGCATGTACACAATTCCGCTAAAATAATCGCTTTTATTCATTGCGATAATTTATAGGCTTCGTGTATCGTATAGGTAGGTTGAAACTACAGTAAATTATGGCCAAAGGTATTATCTACGAGCAGAAGAAAGTAGCGTAATCAATAAGCAACAATTGAGCTGTGAGACTAAAGGTACTGCAACTCTACCCATAGCCTATCATACCTGTAGAATTCAGGATAATGACAAACTACGAACCATGCATTCTGGATTAGTTGACTTCTGATAATTACCTCCTAAGGAATCATAATTCCATGGTTTTCAAGTTTTCAATAAACTTTCATGTACCTTTCAGATTAATGACTTACTTATTTTTTAATTAAGTCAACTTATTTCTTAGGCCTAATAGTGATAATGCGGTCCATGTAAAAAAAATAATGCGTCTATTTTCACCAAGCTATGGCAAAAATGCCTGCAAAGTAACAGAAAACTCAATAAAATGCTAATAAGAAAATGGCGTAACATACCATTGACGACGATTTTTTCAGAATGAAAATGGCGTATCTCATTTTTGCAACTTTTTTGTCAGAACAGATGCTTTTATTGGGAATAAAAGTTATATATTCGAAGTTGTGATGTTGTCCTCTATACAATGGTATTTCATTTGTCTTGATTATATAGATTTTTTCTGAGAAAAACGGTTTTTCGTGATTTTCTCGAATCATGCTTTTTTGAGTTACGCCATTTTTGCACGATGACGACGATATGGTCTAGTGAAAACCCACACGAATTTGTTGAGAAGCCATTACATCCTCTTATCTCAAGACTACAAATGCTTGGACCGATATTCAACTACTATTGCAAAAATTATTTGACAAAATTATTGCTTCACTCGTTGACGAATTAAGTGACGATGAAAGTTTGACTACTTATTTCTAGCAAGATGGAGCAACTGCGCATACCGCCAATTCCTCAATTCGATATTTTAGTGGAATATTTCAAACAAGAGTTATCTCTGAAGGAGTTTGGCATCCTAGATCCCGGATTTGAATGTCTTGGACTTTTACTGGTGGTTAGCGAAGAAGCAGGAGGTTTACGGAAGCAGGTCACAAAATCTACAGGAGTCTAGAGAAAACGGCCGACAGCAAATTGACGCTATCAGGCACGAGGAAATTCACCGAATGTTTGAGAATATGAGACGTTGAATTGACATTTGTATTCGTGAACAGGGTGGACATTTTCAAATGTTTTTATAGTATGTTTGTGATCACACAGAAGTCGAAGTTTCTACAAGATAAACTCCACTTTTTATAGTGCCGTGGCAAATTCTAAGCGACAAAAGTATTGCGCATGCATTGATTTATTAGGTGCACAGTGACTTTATGAACGCACTGTACATTGTACCGAGAATCAGTCAGCATAAAGGAACAGCCGCCAGCACGAGTTGAAAATGAGGCTTTCACAGAATGATGGAAACCCTTTAGCTACTACGAATCTGCGTGTCTGTAGAATTCTATCTGGCTCATCCTCTTGTCAGACAACTTCGAAGAAAACACATGTAAATCAGAGAAACAGAGTGAAGTTTTAGATAATAGTAAGATTATCCATGATTTCTTTAATTATCTGAAAAGTGTAAAGCGCAAGCACAGTTAGTGATGTCTTCAAGCTATTTCCCATCATGTGTATGTGCTATTATCATGAAACGCTACTTAGACCAGGTATTTATATGTAAAAAAGGCTTTGTTTCGACGGCAGTAACCTGCGGGTAGAGCTTTTTTCGGTACCTGCACCCGTCCCCGCCCGCACTCGTACAGATATACATGCATCTATAGCAGAAATATCACAATACAATCATTATTTTATTTGATGATTTGTGTATTTCTTTATTGGAATGGAAATCATAATATACACAGAAACTTGCATGTACAATAGAAGTTAATCAGTAAACGTTAAATATTGCGAAGTATGCACGTATACTAAAGTCATTGTAAAGTAAAATTAAGCGCATGCACCAAACTGACGATAATAACTGTTGTTGCAAAGTCTCGACATGAAAGGAAAGAAAGAGTTACCATATCTGTCAGTTCTTATTGCCGAAAGATGAAAGTTTCCAGATGCGGTTAGTATGGGCGGGACACAAGGGCTCAATATATGATTTTCCTGCTCAACTATGCATCTGCACATTCTCATGCACAACGACAGGTGATGTTCAGTAATAGATGAACAATTGCACCGCAAATTATAGCTCCACTTATAACTGCCTTCTGAACGCCAACCGGAAATGATGCGATGACCTCGACTATCGATGCGTTTTAAGATGTTAGCCTGTTTTTTATTCAACCTGGTAAACAAGGTACAAGCGTAATCCATTAGCGAACGAACAGCTGCTGTATAAATTTCATGTAGTGACTCTTCTGATGTGAGGTATTTTAATTTGCGTAATATGTGAAAGCGTTGTGCACATTTAACTCTTAGAAATTCAATTTGCGAACTCCAGTTCAATTTATCGTTGAAAAGAATCTCAAGAAGTTTTAAACAGGAAACGCATTTAACCTTTGCCATGACTGAGAAACAAAGAGGCTGGCGGGTGACCATCAAACATTTAGACTTTTCCATATTAAATTTCAAGAATATATTTTTTAATAATATTTAATTTAAAGCAAAGAATAATTTATGATTGAAAGATCACACCCAATCTATGTCTCGGTCATCTGAGGTGGTCATCACTAGATGGCTACTTTCTAATTCACTTCATTTATTGATTTAGTGCAATCACTGACTTAATGCCTATTGGTCATTTACTAACCAATACATTAAATCAAAATACATTACTAACTGATTAAAGTACTTTATGCTGAGCACCTAATTTCAGTGCATACATGTAGATTGTAGCACAATAGATCCACGACAGAAGGGCGTCAAGTGAACGGCCGGCGATCAATTTTTCATTTTCACTCTTATTCTACTCGTAGTAGTCCGTCTCATGCATGTTCGAAAATATCCTTACCCGTTCGTACCTGTGGTGATGTTCCTCTCTACGTGTAACCCCGTACCCGTGGGTATGGGACGGTACGGGTATAGGCCTACCCTAGGTCACTATTGAAACGGATGCTCTTGTGTTATCCGTTGAAATGCAAATATAGTGCTTCTCATCAGTGAGAATGTGGACTCGCGAGCAAGAATGCGGTTAAATGTTGCTAAAATGGCTAGAACGATGTTTACGATTGAAGTTGATGACAGCTGAATGCATGAATGTGCAACTTTCTTCGGAATTCGCAGATGTGAGCTCCGTGACATCCTCCGAATCGCTCTGTCACACCCTCGTTTACCAAACTCTTATAACTTCCGTCTTCTATAGGAACAACAAATTCCGCACTATTTCTGATCCCGGGATCCCAAAATAGCTATGTGCTCAGTGCATTATTGCACTGTAAACCACATGTCATGCATACCAGTGTTCTGCATGCAGTACATATGCGTGTATGCGCTTATTACTTGCTCAATATGTCGATATTATATTTGCTGCCATTGTGTTGCATTAACATATTAAGCAAGTCTGGTAACACGAAAATTGGATTTAATTGACCACATTGTATGAATTCACAGTTTAAAAGCGGCAATGATATATTTGAAATTCATTGCTTATTCAGAAAATATGAGATAGAGGTCACTGGTGAACTGATAGCAAGTTGTAGCTTATGATAATTAATTACAAATATACATGTGTTGTACACTGGACATGTACAATTGCAAATGCATATCTTCGACAAAGCAAGCTAAATGAGAAAATACTAGTTGTCAAGAGAAAATACTATATAATCGTGATGTCTGAGCTTTCCTGTAGTGACAGTACACTGTTTTGTTTATTTCTGCGACTTCAATAGGACATTAATGACTTTCGTTCTTGAGATTATGATAAGGCCTAATCAGGCCAAGTTGAAGTACGAGTACTTGATGCAGATATAATTAAAAAGAAGAATAATTATTGATGCAAAGATAAGTGGAGGGCTTTGCTCTACAACTATCCTATTTGGATTTTATGATCAAGTAATGCGCAGTTTTGGGCTTTTTTGTACTGCACATGTTGTTGGTAGACTCAAATGCGAATAGCTATAACTGCGATCTGAAATGAAAACAAATTTAATTAATTCTACATGGCTTGCAATTTACATTGTAAAGTTCGCTTGTACATTCACGTTGTTCTAGTGCACTAATATTGTGAGCAAGACGGCAAGTCGGTGCATACTGTTGGATAATTATCACAGAATATTTCAACGCATCAATACAGGATCCCCACTGCCCCTAAAACAGCTGCAATCCCGGGATCCCCAGTCTTTTGTCTTCATTAACACAAAGACATTTTCTAACAATCTTTCCTTTTGATCAATAGTAGCTTGTAATTATATTCACTTGCAACTTATCCATGCAACTTCGATTCCTAATTTTTGAAAATGTGAATGTTAATGTGAATTACTATACCACTTTGAGTAACTACACATTCATCAACATGAATTGATTGCTTTCGATATATTTAATCAATGGTATATGGTGCAGCATTCTACATTTGTATCTCAAAAATGCGGATTATATTTAATGCATCAATTTCTTGTCTGTCTGTAATCATTCTTGACAATACATGCAATGATAGTAGTAGGCATACAAGCTCACTGTTCAGTTGTATACAAGCTACTTTAAGCAGCGCATTGATTTGAACTACGAATTCTGCAATGTAACATGTACAAAATTGTTGGCATAGTTTAAATACAATCAACTGACTTCCTCCTGCTGAGTTTGAATTCAATCAAATCCCCCGAGAAAAATATGAAAGCTTTTATAGCATTTCTGCTGTTTGTTGCATGATTACAAGAACTAATTTTTGTCATTGAAATTCTTATATAATTTGCTTGCAATCGTCTAAAATTCTTCGTAAAATCACCTGAATGATAAAAATATGTAATCAGACCTAATCTTCAATCTCAGATAGAAAATCCCTTACGTATGCATCGTCCTCCAGCATCTATTGCAAAGCCGTTTTGGCATTGACAAGTATATGATCCGGGAGAATTTGAGCATATTTGAGAGCAGTTGGATAATCCAGGGGTCATACACTCATTTATCTCTTCACAAGCACTTCTCCGCCGCGAATAGCCAGGTCGACAAGAACAAATGTGGCCGCCCTCTAAATTCTGACAATTTTGACCACAACCACCATTGCTCGTGCTGCATTCGTTGATGTCTGCAAATAAGAGAAGTTTAATTCCGCAAACTGTAAATGGAATCCCATATTAAATAATGCTAAACATTTATAACTTCCGCTCACACGATAACACTGACGTACCACACTTCATCGCTCGAAGTCAATTTATCACCGTACTCAACAGAAGAAGCAATTATTAAAAGAAACATTTTTCTTGTTATTAGTTTACACAGCCTAGTCATTATACTAACGACATACAAGTACTTTGCCAGTTATTACTACGTGCATGTACATTTCGTATGCTCAGGTTTCCTATTGTCATCTTCTGGTGGTTGTCTAGCGCATGCGTATTTGGTCAATGTCGTGATTGCGCTAATGATGTTCAAACTGTGTTGGATTTCCTCATCTTATTCATTCCGGTGTATGATCATGAATAGAACCGGCGAAAATACTGGATCATAAATACCTTGGTGCGGTTTTTCATCTATGGACATAATGAGACTGAAAGAATTGTTGACTTATTCATCATTTTTCAAGTCCCTCCTTGTTCTTGCTGCCTTTGTTTGATTACAGAAAAAATTTCATGGAATGTCGCAGTTGCTATAAAATAATTTATGATAACTTCGTGACTCTTCTTCACCTTTGGCCTCCATGAAGATCAGTTTGACAATTTCTGAATTTACCGTTGAATTAATGAACCAATGTCAGAGCCTGGTGGAAGCTAGAATTGCCGAAGCCAAGTACAAGTCCGCCTCTCAACAGAAGAGAGGAGCTTACCCTGTGGTAACTGATCTCTCCAGCCTTATACAATTCTATGTTATGGCATCGCACCATAGCGGAACTATCCTTGGGTTAGCCTGACGATGCGGCAGTGCATAGAAAGCTTGTTCGCTTTTGCACATTGTTTTTAGCTTCATTCGTAGATAATTTTACTTTTCAATATTATGCGGATGAAATTTCTAGCGAGAGAACTTGTTTTTTGCTGTAATCGTCATTCATTGTATTATAACTCCAATAATTTTCTAATCGATTAATTTAATAAATTTCCATGAATATGCTCTCGTATTGTCAATGATGGTGAGGATAGATAATGCATAGGTGCGATGGTTTGATTAAGACCATTGGTGTCGCCACGCGATATACCACTTCAGTCTTTTCAACAATCGCTTTTCAGCGGGACTTCAAAATAAATGAGAAGATGGAAGGGTAAGTTAGGTGTCAATAAAGTTTCTTTATATACAATTTTAAA
Source organism: Prostheceraeus crozeri (assembly GCA_907163375.1). Classification (NCBI taxonomy): domain Eukaryota; kingdom Metazoa; phylum Platyhelminthes; order Polycladida; family Euryleptidae; genus Prostheceraeus; species Prostheceraeus crozeri. The sequence continues at coordinate 149,062 of CAJQUW010000103.1, forward strand.
ATCGCAAAGAAATAAGGTCATGATTCTTTACTATCATGCGACTTGATGTCATTCTGTCAGATATCATTTGGTGTGACCGACAGGTAATTTAACTGTTATAAATAGTGAAGCGAGCAGAATAATATAGACCATGAATCAAATCGCTTCGATTGTATTAACTTTCATTCTATTGACGATTCCTATACAATGAAATTCTAATAGTGTGAATCAGCTTATCATCGATTCGATTTTTTTATAATGAACACTGATTATGCATGGATTTGACCTAGCTTCTATTATTTTGCTGTATTTAGTTGCATTTGAAATATGCATGTGCTCTTCATACATTTCTTTTTCATACAAATAAGCTTTTACTGAACTTTTCCATCTGCCAAATTTCTATAATTATCCACGCTAAGTGCTACATAACTCTTTATCTGGTCCTCGCACATCGTTGCGCTGCCCTCACATTAATGCAGGTCACGTGAAAAAAGCTAATTTTCATCACTTAAATGTTTTTATCGCTGACATCAGCCGCTCGTTATCTAATGTGATTATTTGGTCTAAGATTCGTAGTCACAAACATGTGGAATTGAGGGTTTCCACTAATTCAGTCGTCTGATACGCCGAAAACGTTTACATATTAATGGACAGTGGATATTACTGTTTCGTAAAGTTGGCTATGCCCATGAGTAAGAGGACCTTCTATATTTTTCCGCAATAAATGGAGACTTTTCCAGTGAGCTGTCTCAGCAGACGAAGTCATTCATTACCAATGATGATGATCAATTATATAACTATCATAGAATCATTGCAAGGATAAGGGATGTAATTTCCGTTCAAAAATCGCACTGAGGAAAATTTGAGAGGGGCGCCAATTTCACGGTCGTGTGCACGTGTGCGCCAATCACGAATGCACTGTGCTTTTAAGTTCACAAACGATATTACTTTTTTTCTATCTTTTCAGTTTTTTTGAGAATTATATATAGTCTTTAACATGCATGAGGGCACCAGAGAGCTTCAAGATGATACTTGGGAGATTCATGAAAGCGCGCTGAATTTTTTTTGAGAGCGCTTTATGGCTTCAAGAAGTCGCTTTGAATCTTTATGAGAGCGCCGCAGAGCTTCATTAGACCGCCTTAGAGACTGCTGGAGACTGTTGAGGGTTCCTTCGACCTTCACGAGCGCTGTATGGCCTCATGACGCATTCTGTATCTTCATTAGGGCGCCTAATGATGAGGGCCGTTTAGATCTTCATGAGGATTCCTCAGATCTTCATGAGGTCGCTATATATCTTCATGTCATCATGAAGGCGCTTTGTGTCTATATGACGGCGCCTGAAAGACTGATGAAGGTAGGTTTGAGGTAAGGTTTTTTGAGAATCGGGAAGGGATATGCCACATAAAGATGATATCTTTACCATTTGAAAATGACTTTCAGGAAAATTGGAAATTGAAAAACAAGTGGGTACCAAATGAATCTTTTGAGTGAAAGAAAATCAAGTTTCTGACGATGGTGTGCTCACATAGCGAATTTCTCAAATTTCCACACTTCATCTAACATCACAGAATTAAATATGTCATGGTTTTTACATAATCTAGAGCCAATAACCTTTCAATGATCACCGAACGGCAAAGTATCAATTAAATATCAAGATACGGTGTCTTTAAACGCACGGACATTGTGCTAATTATGCAGAAACATTGGACATTCAACTTCAAAGACATTATTTAGATTTGAATAATTTCAAGGATTCAATGTAATAAAAGTTGGTGAGATGATTCAGTTTAGATCCTCTCCGCACAAAAGATGCAGAGTCAACTTAAATGAGGCTACCGAAATACTAAACTATATGCATTCGCTTTCTAGGTACAAGAAATGTGACAGGGACATCCTCAGTGCTGCCGCTAGAAGGCAAAGCAACACCCAATGCTCTCGAATATAAATCACGGAATATGCAGATGTAAATTTTTGAAAGTTAGGAGCAAGTTCTATTCCAGGGCCAGTTCCATTTGAAGGTGAATTGTTAGCTTTCATAACAACACTCCATATATTCAAGGAGCTAGAATTCAATGATTTCAACATGACAACATGCTATTTCCGTCTTGAGACGTGATACTTACCAGTGCAACTTCGACCAATGCTTTTGAAGCCACTTGGACACTGGCAAGCATATCCACCGAAAGTATTAAGACAGGTAGCTCCTGTCATGCAATTGGAAAGTCCCCATGCGCATTCATTTATATCTGCATACGGAAGAGAAGACATGGAAAGATTATTAACTATTTACATAGTATGCAAAAACAAATCTCGCTGTAATATTTACTTACACATACTGTAATATTCACTTACAATATTTAATTACAAATCTCGCTATATTATATTTTTTACAATATTTCTGTATGTCAAAAGAGGTAAGAAATGAATAGATACTATTTCAGACCTTATTTTGTTCACAAAAATGACGTGCCTCTCTGTTTTGTGACTGAATTATCTTATGCGCTATATTACCAACTTTTTCCAAGGGCTTTATCGGTCATCTGATAGCGATGAAAGGACAACAATTTTAGCCAAAAAATCCTCCTTACATAATATTAATATTCTGAATGTGACTAGCTAGCATATTTCTTCTAATAAACGCCGCCGCGTATATTTACAATCACCTACTTTTAATTGTAGCGTCTATTAGAGGACGTTTGTTGAAAAGCACGATTTTGTACTCATTATAGATATTTCCAAATAGAATAACAAAATAATTGCTAGGCATGTGATCTTTATGGAAAAGAATCAAAAAGAGCTGAAAATCAATGTAGCGTTCTTACTTCTCAATTCAAACAGGATGTGGTGTTTTCGACGCTGAATGAACACACTACACAGTGTGGGGCTAATCTCTTGGTATCAACGGTGCAGTAGCTGTATACCTATGCTGCTTCTTTCCCATGGTCACTCTAAGTCGAGGCTCACACAAAACTTGAGCGTGATGAGTCATGACATGACTCAATGCTCGACGACACATGAAGCTCAAAAAGTTAACGAATCTGATTCTACCGGTAATTCGGAATCTGACGTTAATGACGACGTAAAGATAGATACATTGATTTGACTATGAAGTAGAGTGCAACGCTTTATCACGAGACTTCGTTTGTAATAACAAAGACTACAAGTAGTGAAATATCATTGATCATTCCAGCCACATTTTGATAACTAGGAGCATATCCTCGTTTTCTCAGCACAATGAACAAGTATGTACTGCATTTAGTTATTATCCTACAATTTTCCTGATATCAGAGGTAGGTGGGACGTTTATTAAGAAGTTCACCTCTCAGCTGTGGCGCTTATTTCAGGGTGTTGCTTATTAGAGGAAATGCAGCATTTACTTTCTCAATTAATTGTCTCATTCAAATCAAAATCAGGAAAAGCCATTCCGACAGCAAATGTAAATTTCACAGCTTTCCCAGTACGATTCAAATAATTAGTGAGCTCTTAATAATGTCTCGAAATTCAAATTATTGCCCGATTCCCACAAAAATGAAACTTAATCACGAAATGATAGCAAAACCGTCCAACTCCCTTCAAGAAATCAAGAGATATTCAATTTTCATTTATAAATGCTTTTCTAAATAATGGAAATAGACAAATACTTAAAGCAAAGTAATTGTCATAATATATGGCAGGTGTAAATTAAAATAATTTCGATGTAGAGGATAGCCGTCAACAGGAGTTGAAATTATTTTATTCTGTTGATCAGACCAGAAGGCTGATGATGAAAAAGTCTCCTTGCTTTTCGGCGTAATAATTGTAATTATATGTAAAAGAAAATTTACAAGGTCCCGACGCGTTTCGCGAATTCTCGCTTTGTCTAGGGACGATCGTGAAGAGGACAAACTGACAGTCAAACTCGTCTTAAAATAGATGATGGTGAGTTGGATTTAAAATACGGTCAGTTCATGCTTGCGATTCAGTGAGGGACAAATCATCTTTATGTGTCTCGCTTCTGACAGTCTCGTGTCTAGCGCGTCACTGCACTTTTCCAGGATGTCTAAGTCATAGTCATCAATAGATATCAGGCCATGCTGCGAATGTTCACCTAAAGCACTAGACCTGTCCTGCTTCTGGATCGCACGTTTATGGTCCATGAAGCGGAATTTGAAAGGTCTGCAGGTTTGGCCAACATAAATAATTAAATTAAAATATTAAATATTAAAATAAATAATTACGGCCTTGACCTTCAGTCGATAGAAAATATGTTAAAATTTATCTGCTACAATTACGAAATACAGTATAACGGTAATTTCTTCCAACAAATCAAAGGCTGTCCGATGGGCACACATTTCAGCCCACCATTCGCGGTTATTTTTATGAATAGCTTAGAAAACAAAGCTCTGAAAAAATTGAAAGACAATCATAATATTTCGCCAGACATGTACGCAAGGTACATTGATGATATAATAATGGGTCCATTCCCGACCAATGCAGATTTCGATATCATATTAGAAACTTTCAACAGTATAAATAATGATATTAACTTCACTATTGAGGTGCCGGAAAAAAACTCTTAACTTCTTAGATATTAGTATAAGCAATGCTAACAAAAAGATACTTTACTGTTGGTACCAAAAAGAAATGCACTCGGGAATTTCACTAAGAAAAGATAGTTTTGTCCCTGCTCACATAAAATCCAATTTTGTCACTAGTAGTATTAATAATGTTACTAAAAGATGCAACAACGAACATGACTTGAAGAAATCCCTCAATAAGTTGGACATAAAATTAAAAAACAACGGGTTCACCAACAATTTCTCTAGAAAATCTAAGTCTAGAAATAAAACAGTCTCGCAGAATACTAGTAACTCAAAATTACGTTTCATCAATGATCATACAGATAATAAAATTCGTCACTTAATAAAAAAATACGAATTACCCGCGAAGTTGATTAGCACCCCAAACAAATCACTTTATTGTAATTTAAAAAATAAAAACAAAAAACTAAAACATGAAGATTGTGACATTTGCACTCGGTTGCCTGCCAAAAACAAATGTACAGACAGTTTCCTAATTTATAAATTCACTTGCAAAATTTGCAATCAAATCTATGTTGGCCAAACCTGCAGACCTTTCAAATTCCGCTTCATGGACCATAAACGTGCGATCCAGAAGCAGGACAGGTCTAGTGCTTTAGGTGAACATTCGCAGCATGGCCTGATATCTATTGATGACTATGACTTAGACATCCTGGAAAAGTGCAGTGACGCGCTAGACACGAGACTGTCAGACGCGAGACACATAAAGATGATTTGTCCCTCACTGAATCGCAAGCATGAACTGACCGTATTTTAAATCCAACTCACCATCATCTATTTTAAGACGAGTTTGACTGTCAGTTTGTCCTCTTCACGATCGTCCCTAGACAAAGCGAGAATTCGCGAAACGCGTCGGGACCTTGTAAATTTTCTTTTACATATAATTACAATTATTACGCCGAAAAGCAAGGAGACTTTTTCATCATCAGCCTTCTGGTCTGATCAACAGAATAAAATAATTTCAACTGCCTCATTCCGAAAAATTGTGAATGGCAGAATTTCGTTAAAAGTGATTTACGAATAAAATTAAAACCTGCTTTATGCATAGATAGTTAGACATACCATTGCACCGCTCATTACTCAGTCTTCTCAAGTAACCAGCAGGACAAAAACAAGAGAATCCGTCAGCACTGTCTTCACAGTTCGCGACACTGTTGCCTCTTCGACAAACGCTTTGCCACAACGTCTCTGAAAATCACATGCATAAATATAATATAAAAGCAACACATATTTAATGAATTAGCAAAGCCAGAAAAATCATGTTTGGCAAAAATCATTTTTTTTTACTGTTCGCTACCCACTCAAGGCATGAAAGCAAGAAGTCACTAGCAAATAAGGGTTGAGGTAGTCTTAGCAAACCGGCAACTTCCAAGTAGTTAGAACTAATAACCTACAGTAACACGGTTAGTACCGCCCCAGGCGGACAGAATTGAACAGTATGCACTATCGAACCGAAATGTAGCCCAAATTACATCACAACAGGAATGCACAATGAAAATAACCTGCACAGTAATAATCATTTATTGAACGCAACTAATTTACCTCATAACCAGCGAAAAATTTATTTTACTTGCAATCAACTTTGAAGTGAAATACTGTAGAGTAATACATGAACATAGGATAAACATGAACTTAGGATATGAACATATCCTAAAAAGATATGCATATCAAAACTATGGTCCATTGATTATATCGTATGAAGCAGTATGCTTTTAATCCTCAAATCATTTGACACTAACATGTACTTTTAATTGAGTAATGCAAACATTTCACTAAGGAAAGCAGAATTGCCGACGATTGTGATCTACCCATACATGTACATGTATATAATCAACTAAATATAGAAGTATAGAGAAAATGATAAAAGATGCCATTGAATTATCAAAAAGGGGCATGCGGTGCGTCACTACTGGCAGAGATAGTATATGCAAAAGTACTACATCACTGAATGCTCCACTTTAACTTCACTACTTCCAGACTGCATGCATGAACGGAACTGATATGGTCAGAAGCTGCTACTCATTTGCACAATTTCCAGTCAATAAAAGCTTCCTGCCGAATAACACCGTTATTCTGAGGAGCACTCCCGATATTAGGATGCCGCAAAGTCAAGCATATTGAACTAATCATTCCATCGTTACGATGTTGCATTATTCTTCCATTGATTGTTTGTCAGACTATATCCACATTAGACCTGAGACCTGTATTCATTTTGGGAGTTCTCGGATATGTGTCGCCACAACAGATCAATTAAGAACATCATCTGCTATATACCGGCCAGTCCTAAAGCGGATTCGTTCGTATCAAGAAAGAAAATATTTCAACTGTTATGATGGTGTGAACTTGTACATCTATCCTACATTTGAGGCACACCAAATTATATGACACAGCCAGAAAATGTTTGCGCTTGCACGTGGTTGTAACTGCAGAGGTTCCAAATTTTGAATCACAAGAAATCACAAAGAAAAGCCTCAGAGAAAACTTCAAAAGCCAGTTGCAAATACATGTATTTACACGGCATCATTTTTCCGGCTCACCATCCACCACAATAATGATAATTTGAATTGGTTGACATCAGAATTTCCTACTAATATGTTTAACAATGATTTTATTAATATAAATATTATTTATATGACTGAAGAGTAGGTAACCAAAAAACACGATCGGTGCTCACAAACAACTCTATTCAGATGAGGCCTTTCGATTGCGCCCTTCGTGTGCACTGATCATGTTTTTGGGCTGTCTACGATTAATCAAAAATTGATTGCAGTCGCAATTTTGATTCAATGATTCTGGAGTTCAAATATATCAAAGTAATGCATAAAAAGTCAATAAAATAGAAAGGCATAAAAGAAAATTCAATTACCATTTGCGCATTCATTTTTATTGACACAATGGGTTGCGTTGAGTCTTTCTTGGTACACCGAATTCAAGCAATCACATTGATAGCTTCCAGCAGTATTTGTACATTTTACAAGGTTTGAGGCCAAACATAACGGTGTTGAGGAAACTGCACATTCATCAATGTCTGCAAAAGTTAAGTCAATCACAGCAAACTGCACAAATTATCGATAGATCTAGCATGTGGGAAAATTTTATCCGAAAGACCAATGTTTTCAAGCCAAAGGATAACTACCTTCACAGTCACACATAGATTATTCTTAAAAGCTTATCCCTGGGCATTTACTGATTGCAAGAAGAAATTTTGGCGGCAAAGTTCCTCTGACTAAATGAAGACTTGAAGAAGTGTTATTAGAGGACGACTGCCGCATTGCTCGAACCACTCACAGAACTGCAGGCCATGCTGAGTCAATCGTCTTATAAATGTTCAATTGCTTTATGAACTGTGTATACATTAGCGATGGAGCCAGGTCACCGAGTCAAAGCAACTATTCGGTTACCCGGTCAGTGACGCAATTTTTTTAGTTTTGCTGCACTTGTAGTCATACAGACAGCTGGTACCAAATTGCGAATTTAAAGTGAATTGCTCTTTATTCTAAGTCTGAAATTGTGTAAATCACTGGGTAATTTGAAAAGCAATTAATCATTGTTCAACGTCGATAGACGAGCGAGACTTTGGTGGGCATAAGTTTCTTGCTTTAAAGGAGAACAGGTCGCATTATCACATGTTGGCACTGCTAGTCCACTCCTAAAAGCCATTTGTGCAGTCCATCGAGTCTGAGAGATGCATATTTATGAGAGAGGCAAAATCGAGGGATGGATGTCTATCCATAACAAGCCACTTCAACAGAAGATATTTTCTGTAATTTTTGTAAAAATGCACCTCAATATCAATAAAAATGTATTTCTTTTTAACTAAAATGATGCAACAAAATTATCAGCTTAATTTAGATATTGTTACATACTGTATTTCAGCTTAATTTCAGCTTGTTGTGCTGCGTTACATGCAGATTGCAAATCAAGAATTAACTTCTTGTGAAAAGGAAAATCATTGCAGCGAATTGTGCAGACCAATACGGCAAGAGGTTGTCGTCCAGCTGTTGAGCTTCGTTCACTTGAGTTGTCTTAAAAATAAATGAAAATCAAAGAGAAATAACCAAAAACATCAATTTAAATCTTGATTGTATTGGCGAGAGCTTGACTCGCACAACAAATGAAAAAAACAAATACGACACCCCCGCTAGAATTACCTGTCGACCAGGTAACATGATTACTACTGCAGCGAAAAATAAAATAGAGAAAAAAACATTTGTTCCTCTGAGATTTGTAAACATATTGGCCCTCAATATTGTTGTGATGACAAATACATAGTCTATGAATTTAGTTGAAAATTCTGCAATATTAGATACATCGGAGAAAGTTGTCGCCCTTTCAGGCCAAGATATCGCGAGCACGCTAATAGTATTGAAGACAAGAGCAGTGCAAGTGAACTTAGTGAGCACCACTTAAAACAACATGTGGATAAAGTGAAATAAACGACTTTAGTCACAAAATCCTGTTTAAAATCAGATTAGCGATATCTGCTAGAATGGCTGAATCATAGTGTATTACCAAGAACAAGCAATACCTCATGATTAGACGTCATACAAATGGATTACAATCATTAGACGGATTATAAGTTTAGGATGGATAGGTACTCTGTGCCTCTCATGTATCATTCTCTTACAGCAATCAGTTGTGCAAATTTCAAAAGAAATATTCGCCAAGTTGCATTTAAACTACTGTAACTTCCAGACTCACCTTGACATGATTTTGTCACTGAATTCCACTCATAACCTGACGAGCAGGAGCAAACTTCGCTACCGCCTATCATTCCACACATGCCGTCTCCACAGTTATTTGGCGTCGGACATTTTGTTATTGCTGAAAGTTGGTGATTTCATTAGTGAAATACATAAGCAATTTATGAGGAGTATATGGATTCTAACTAAACCGAGGATGCCATTATAGGCCACATATCTTTTACATATGAGGACACTATGATGACAAAGCATAGCATTTTACAATGATTTCACAACTGTCCCCAATATGCTTCTATGTTTAAATACTAGTGCTAAAATGGGTTCTTAAAAGGATTTAATAATAATAATAATAAACGTATATATTTTGCAAATGCCTCAATAATAGAAATCGTGAGGCTACAGAATGGCATACATAATGAGAATATTAAACACATACAGAGATAACAAAGAACAAAATATAACAAAAAAAAACAAGAAAAAACTTATGAATTTGAAACAGACAGAAGTGTCAGAGGAAAAGATAATGTGGGAACCACTGTTGGATAATCGAATCATAGTAACCATAAAAGAGGTGGACTGAATGACACTGTTGCAAGCTGGCATACAAAACTTCCCAGAATGTTGCAAAACGCGAGGCCGTAGGTGATGCAAGTTTTGCATATTTTGAACGAAAGCAGGAGGAATATATTTCACTGAAACTGGGTTTTCATTATGAAACATTTTCATAATAATACCAATAGACTGCTTTGCAAATACAGAAGGTCGATGCATCAAACACAACATAAGATTCTCATGACTTGTTCTCAATCATTGATAAGTTCATCAAAATTTTTATGTTCAAAATTCTTGAAAATTTTTCAGTTCAAGTTATTAACAAACTCCCATCCAGTTCACATGCTCTAGGCCCTATGTCAATTTGAATTTTTTTAAAAATTTAATTTGTCTCAGCACAGCACAGCACAGCACAAGAAGAATCAGATGGTGGACCCACGTCAATAAAGAGTTTTATTCAATAGGTCTGCTATCCGCTCACGTAAGTGAATTATTGTGAATAATTAAGTTAGTCGGAAAGAGAACACGGCGAGAAGTATGCACAGGCAGTACCATATTAATTTCCTTATGGCTGCTCAATGGAAGGAACCATCAGAAAATTGAAGTTCTTTCCAAATTCATCTTTTTGATCTCACAGAAGATTTTTCAGTCTACTACAAGTGACCATGATCACGAATGAAGTGAAGCAAGTCTTGCATAGTGAGTTGATATTGCGATGCGCTACACTTTTGGATACCAAGAAAACCAGCAAATTTAATAGAGCAGCAATCAATCAGATACCGATGCACTAAATAACGGAACCAAAGAAGATGTTGTGCTCTGTTTATAAGATCAATTGTGATGACGGAAAATATGAGTAGAGCCAAGTTGGCAAGACTCAGCGGAAGAATAAACATTGAAATATTGCTCAAATGGATGTACTGCGTTCGGAAACGTCATAATCAAATTTTACATTCAGCCTATTTGGAACAAACGCATAAAAAAGGGTTTTGTGGACATGTCAACTTGTATTCAGTTAGCAGGGTCCCTATGAGAAGTGTCTCCGCCACCTGTGGTCTCAGCACTGTTATGAGTGTTTTACAGCATGATATTTTATTTCTCTTGTACATTCAATCTAACATAACCTCTACTAGAGAATTGTGTGAGTAGCAACTTCTGATGCACCGGTATTTAATTCATCGGTACAAGGAGATTGGCATCGGCAAATTATTGATCTGTTTAAACTGTATCCAGAAATGTTACATATTGCGATATGCACTCACTACATGATTAGCTTCACTTCATTCCTATTGATGATCGTGTGCAGTAGACCAAAAGATCTACGTAAGAATAAAAAGATAAATATGGAAACAACATCGATTTTCTGGGGGTTCCTTCACCTATACAGCAACCAAGGCCCACTATTTCAATGAGAAAGATTCATCCATATCTTTCCATGCTGCATGCGCACTAAGTATACAGCTTCTCTCCAACGAAGTCCTGATCGAATTACTAATGTTCATCATTTAGTCCTCACAAAAGCCTTCATTACCCCAAGACCCCACAGAAAAAGCATTTGTGTCAAAATATCCGACTGCATTATGAAAAATACCATGTGTCATTGATGTGAATTAATACATTATGTCATTTTAAAGGTGTTACTTTAGAATCCACCGTTCATCAAATTTAGAGCTCCAATAACGTCGATGCAAAACAAAGATTTTATGAATAACTTTAGTGTAATGATTTATAAATTATTCATGAGAAGAAATTCCACTATCTCACCTTCACAGGATTTTCCATCTGCTTTCAAGATATATCCGTTTTCACAAGAGCATTCATATGATCCAGGAACATTTTGACACAACGTATCATCGGCGCAACCTGTCCTCAAATGACCCCATGAACACTCATCGACATCTGTAAATATGTAAATATTGAGAGCCATTGTGATCCAGATATCTATATTAAGATATCTTGCTCTTAGTCTTTGTATAGATATCTAGATCAGGGTCGTACGACCTTTTTTCGCCAAGGAAATAAAACCACGGACTGCAGTACGCATTATTCAAAGTTTTCACTATCTTCTCCTATTTGACGCATCGTAAAACAATACAATGTCAAGTTATCTTGATATTCATCATGATGGCATTTGACGAAATCTTTAACACATTTGAGATGAGAATTTTCCAAAATCCATTCATAGAAATGTGCTTTATAAAAGCGATCCAGGTTTCTTACAAGTTTACAAGTTAATGGGATGGGTGTGCCTGTATTTTGGAGGAGCTTCTTCGTGTCAGTGTCAACTGAAGCTAGGGCTAAAAGAAGACGAGCCTCAAGAGATGTTTGATTCAGAGATTTCTCTCATCGGATTCGATCGACTTCATCGCGTAAAATGCTGACTCACAAAGGTAAGTACTTCCAAACATTGAGGGAAAGCGTAATCCAAAGCAGCGCAAATTAGGGTGGGCCTACTGATCTTCAGAGGCCAAAACTCATTGATTGGGAGGTCAACTTTGGTTAGGAAAAACTGTTCACTTTGTAAATTACGCAATTCAAGTTGTAAAACTTCATCTGCCTCTGATATGCAGTAGTTACCGTCGGCGGAGCATTGATTACAATGAAACTTTTCAGAAGGTGCTGGAAATCTTAGTCTCGCTTGCCTAAGTCTTCAATCAGGGCATCAAGTGTTCCAACAACAACTTCTATCAATAATATCGTCATAGAAAATGAAATCATCGACATGAAATCAAAATTTGCAATTTAAACTTGAAATACATAATTAAGATTTAGAAAAAATGCAAAATCAGTAGAAATTTGTAGAAGAGGATATAAGCCAGACTTTCTGTTAACTCAGATCTTAATCCTAGTCTTTGCATAGATATCTAGATCTCCTAGTTGTGAACTGTACATTTTAAATCGAGCAAGTCTATCACTGTTGACGAAGTGCAGTGAAAAGTAAATTTTTCCACATTGCTCAATTTTTCAAATACGAGTAATTGATTGCTACGGACTCAAGAATAATTAAAGTGCCTTTAATTATTGATTATGTCGGTGATATCTATCCAATGCATTTTAATGCACACCCGGCAAATTATGAGGAGATAGTGAAACAATCAAGCAGTGGTTGGCCTAAATCTCTGTATGTTTTGTATATACTGCATTTTGTATGTACTGTACATACTGTGTAAATACGAGTGCATGCAACAATACAAAGTCAATAAAATTATGTACTATGGAGCGCTTTTGGTGTCTTAGTCATTCCAATAAAACAGCAACAGGGCATAAATTAGAAGGAAGTTTGACAGTGCATCCATATTTCACTACACTAAATTATAAAACAGTATACCAGCAGAATAAATTATGGTGTTATTTTTGGATCACTTTGATTACATTGTACAGCATTAATGATATCTGCAGTAGAATACAAATGATATCTTGTTCAACATACATCATAGCATTCATTTTCTATTCATTGAAAATTCCAGTGTGATGCATTGTCAACTTTCCTACTTTTATGCTGTGTTCGATAGTTGCTGTTTTATTCGATTGGCAAAGACGTTGTCGAAAGCTCTCCGATACGAAATTTTACTGAACTTGTATTTGTTCTTTTTGACTGAACTTAATTACATCCAGGTCAACGATGAACCGCATCAATGCACATATGTGCGCATTTATATACTGCAATCAGGAATGTATTTGCAGCTTTCATAACAGACATTTGCTGGCATAACTTTAAATTTTGTCGAAGTACTATAAATTATTAAGCTTGCATTTTTCAGCATCTATTTGTGATAAATGTAATAGTCATTTAACATGTATGCATTCAGCCATGTTATTCCATGCCATGATTGCTAATTTGCAAACTGCGAGATTTCTTGAGACTTGAGTTTGCCACATCGAAAGCGCTGCTGCTTGGGACGTCGCTCTCACGACAGCGGAAATTTTACAACTGGTTAGACGTACAGTGACCAAATTAGTATGGGTGCTCGTCTTCATATGAATATGAAAACATTTTAGTTTGCCAATTTATTCTTAGTTTATAGCGGAAAAATTAGCAGAGTAGCGTTTCTATGTCCTTTCGACTGATCTCTTCAGACAAAACATCCAGCAATACAATAGCACAAAATGTGAAGTTATAGATAACACTGGGTTACAAAAAAAACTTTTTGAAAATAGTCAGAAGTTTTTCAACTGACTTGGGACCATTTTCCTCCACTAACTCTGAATATGGCATCCATTTAACTCCATCAGGTCAAGTTTTCATGCTAATTATTTGTTGAGAAATTAGATTTTCTGGCTTAATATATCACATTTTGTGAAGTCATCTGTTATTTCTAAGAACCCTTCTCATCCCAAAATGGCTAAGTAGAAAAAATATACATTACAAAAGAATGTATTGAAGTGATATCAAAAAATATAATTCCACACATTTGTATAAAAGTTATTGACAAAGGATAAGATAAATACATGTAGGCCTACTAGCACATGCAATCTGGGTAGAAAGTCGCAATTGTAAAAAAGGCAGGGCATGAATTTCCGTATTTTGCAGTTCCTTGAATGATCAGCTGCAGGGATGTCTCTGTTTAGATTCCAGCAGTAATCAGCCATCATAACTGCATCCCAGCGTCCCTGATACCTTGTCTCCATCACCTTTATGTCTTGATGGAATCTCTCCCCTTGTGCATCGCTCACAGATCCCAGATTCTCAGGAAACCGATCCATGTGTGAGAAAATGTAATGCATTTTTGATACTCATGTTGCATCCAAGGATTCTGAAAGCAGTCAACATATTTGAGACTAGCTCTGCATAGTTTCTGGCCTTTTTATTGCCAAGAAAGTTCTTCACTACCAGAACAAATACTCTCCATGCCTGCAGCTTCACAGCATTCATTGAATTTTCAAACTCAGTTCTGATTAGCTGTCGGATTTGAGGACCATCAAAAATGCCAGCTTTCAATTTCTCTATGGTCAATCCTAGAAAAGCATGGCACAAGTATGTAAAGCAGGCACCATCCTTGTCCAGAGCTTTGATGAATTGCTTCATCAAGCCGAGTTTGATGTGCAGCGGAGGGAAGAGTATCCTGTCTCTGTTTACCAGGGGGTCGTTGATAACGTTCGTTGCTCTACATGGCACCAATTCTTCGCGGATTGGCCAGTTTTTTCTAGTGTAGTGATGAGCAGTGTCTCTGCTATCCCACATGCACAGGAAGCATGGATACTTGGTATAGCCTGACTGCTGTCCCAACAAAAAATTCACAATTTTCAAGTCAACACAAATTAGCCACTGATGCTGATCATAACGTATTTTCTCCAGCACGCACTTCACTGCTTCATAGTTCTCTTTCAATGTAGCCGAGTGAGCAAGAGGTACAGAGGCAAACTGATTGCCATTGTGAAGAAGAACACATTTCAGAGATCGCTTGCTGCTGTCTATGAATAGTCTCCAATCTTTGGGTTCGTACCGCGGCATTCCAAGCTTGAACATTAGCTGAGCAATATATGTGCAGTACACCAAGTCATTCTCTTTAAAGAAAAAATGAAGGAACTCTTCATGTCTATTGCGATAGAAAGTGACACGAGCACTGTCAAAATTAAATATTTTGTTTATCTGCTTCGGTGTGCTAGAAGTGTGATTAATACGAAACTGACGGCACATCGAAGAACCTATTAAGTGGGCAAAAAGGAATTCCCAATACCTTACAGAGATAGAAAAAAAGTCGTGCGTCGCTTGCGGATTAATGTGAGTTCTAGCAAAGTGCTTCGATTGCCAAAATTCCTTCAGATTCGAAGAATTCAGATCATTGCGCACAAGTTTTCTCCATAATGTTGGCCCCTCCGATGATTATTAAAGAAACTAGCAGGCGTACGAAAATTAGTTCACTTGATGTTTTCACATCTTCTGCTCGGCATTTCTCACTGTATAGTGCATACATTAAATCGAAGCCAAGACAGGGATGTGTGTTTTGGTGTGTGCGAAGTGATATTACACCACAGTGAGGGTGCATATGTCTCCACAGTTTCGTTTTAGTGTTAAGAAAACTCGTCATCAAATTCTCTTACACCACACTTTTCAGATTGCAGTCTGCGAAACTGTGTAGAATAATTCTCTTACACCACAGTTTTGCCCGACACTCACTCACTTCATAGAAAGGTAATAAAAAGGGCTTTCTAAACATCTCTCACTGTGTACACTAGGTCGGTGAGATGTTTAACAAATAAACGATTAAGCACATTGTAAGAAGTTTAACGAGGATCGCAATACATCATTGGAAGAGAAGGATAATCTTGTCATAATGTCCAATAAAGTCGTTGAGGGAACACATTTCTATTGAAATTTTTGTTAATGTAAATGCAAATGTGAATGTCAAATCTTTAAGTTGTGTTAAACATCCATGGCATTGGTCATTAACCAAACATTCTGCCAACATTAAAGTTATCCGAATAAAATATTCTGACCAAAAAAAATAGTTTCTGAACGACGGTGTAACACCGAAATAGGCTCAATCTTCTGTGGGTTTCGGTGTTACAGAATCTTTCAAAATAATGGACTAGTAATTCTGCCTAACAGATAACGAAATCGGTTCACTTTTCTGTCGTTCGAATTTTTGGTTAATTAATGAATTTAAGTTAATTGCTAGTTCGGGCCTATTATACCAGTTGTGCTTTCGCACGTACCTATTTCACACGCTTCAAAAAATTATCTATTTAGCTAAAGTGTTTGAACGGTTATCGATTTGATTGCATAACATAATTTTGATGTTTGCAGCAACTTGTCCCGTATGCGGGGCAAGTGGTTTTTCAATGGGCAAATGGTCGAATTTTCACTCACTTCATGAAATGGTCATAAAAATAGCAGCACAGCAGTGAGGGTTGTTAAGAAAACAGTTGTCAAAATCTCTTATAAGACCACAGTTTTCCGAATGTAGTCTTCAAAACTGTGGATGTGGAAGAATATCTCTCTTACACCACAGTTTTGCCCCCCGACTCACTCACTTCATGAAATGGCAATAAAAAATGGCAGCACAGCAGTGAGGGAAAGCAGTTGTCAAAATCTCTTATAAAACCACAGTTTTCGAAATGTAGTGTCTGCATAACTGTGGAAGAATGTTTCTCTCACACCACAGTTTTGCCCCGCGGCTCACTCTCTTCATGAAATAGTGATAAAAAATGGAAGCACAACAATAATGGTGTACATGTCGTCACAGTTTTGTTTTGGTCTCTTGTTAAGAAAACAGTTGCAAAATCTCTATACTCCTAGGATGCACATATCAATGTCAATGTAAACCACATGCATGGCCCTCTTTATTAGCGAAAAATTTAGTCCTCAGAAAATTCAATGGGTTAAAAATTCTGTCGACTTTCCTAAAACATAAAAATCATAAATATCCTCTTTTGTTGAAGATAAAATACCTCCTCACCGAATTCAAACTGAGAAAATGTCATGCTTTGATGTTCATCCACTTCTTGAAGTTCGAATGCCTTGTCGTTGTAAAAACAGAGTTTCCGTTGAAGTCATCCGTCTGCCCCACATCGCTTGGCCGCGCCAGCCATAAAATATCCGGTTTCTCTGATTCTGGCTGAACAAACACTTCCCCCTCATGCGCGAACTGTGGAAAAAATCTCATACACCACACTTAGACCAATGTAGGGGTAAGAAACTGTGGTGTAACCTACAATTACAGCACGCACGCATCTCTCACTGTCTCTGGCACAGAATTAGAAACAAAATATTTAATTCTGTGGGCTCTGATCACAGATCTAGATCTGTGGCTCTGGTGTCCCCTGCTGGCAGCTTATTGTTTGCCATTTCCAATAGCAAGCGATACACGAATTATCCATTCGAGAAGGAGCAAGTTGTCAATTCTGTGATGTGCCATTTCGATGTTAAGATTGCATACAATTCTTCCTTTCTAGGAAACCGAAGCGCGCGCAGATGAATCTAATTCTGTGTATAAGATTCTTTTCCTTCAATCTGGATGCCAATAGCTCGGCAGAGGACTTTGATAAACTGAGATCGCGAACTAGATCATTTAGCTCATTTTGGGAAAAAGGATGTGGAGCAGCATCGTCAAAATCCATTTGTTGCTCTTCTACATGTTCAGCAGCACTGGAGGAATCGTCGTCACTGATGTAAGGAAGTTCTCCAAAAATAGGTTCCGGAATTTCATCACAGTGAGCTACAGGACGACGTGCCGATTCAATATTAGGATACTTCAGGCTGCTTCGGTTCTTTCTGTTGATCCCAGTCACATCAATAGCACAGGAATAGCAGTCATTGACATGGTTTCTCGGTTCCCTCCAAATCATAGGAATACCAAATTTCAAGCAACTCTTCCTGCCTTTAGTCCACAGACGCAGATACTCGGTGCATGACTTGCATACCATGTGTGGAGCCCAAACTTTATCCTGGTCACCAAATTTAATTCCAAAATATGATTGATAGGCACGTTTTATGAAGCTTGTTACTTGATTCCTGTTAGATAAAAGGGTATATTCACCACAAATATAGCAGAAAACGTCAGACCTGTTTTTGCAAGATCTTCTGGTTGAAGTCATCCTTCAGCTGCAAAATGCGAATGTGCTATTCAAAATGCACTGACAACATTCATTAAATATGATGACAAGGCTAAAAATAGCATGTGACTCTTCGATTGAAATAGAAATCGCTCTGAAAGCTTGCCTTCATTCGTTGAATTGATTGACAAAGTGCAGCAAAGAACTCGCATCTAGACTGGTTGAAAATCCTCTAACAGTGAATGAACAAACGTCCATCAGAGTGCAAAAATATCATAGAAATGTCATAAGCGATGAATTCAACAAGGTATTTGAGCAGTGGAAACATTGATGGTGAATTGCAAATTTTCAGATGGGCAGCATTTTAAATGATTAGATGTGACGCAAAGATCTTCAGAAATTGCATTTTTAGTCTAGAAAATAAAAGAATGGCTACATGAAAGTAAGAAAATACCGGTACATGAGAAGCTCTGGATCATCGTATAGGCCAAAACTTGAAAAACCCAAAATGTAGCTTAGTTTAAAAAGTTGACCTGATTGATCAAATCTGAGGTGATTTTTGAAATCAACACACTTGATTTACCCGAAATCAGCTAAAAACGCTTAGACTATGTTTTCGTTGTTCACCAGTGTAATAAGTAAAAAAAGTTGTAACGGCAAAATCAACAAAAGCAGGAATTCTTTTTGCCTGCATAGCGATGGATCGATCTTCATATGTGCATTAGAGTCGCAATTCCGCAGTAGAACTGAGCCCGCAATCCCGAAAAGAAATCTTTCCAAGACCGGGATCTTGAGCCCTAGCTAAGTCAGCTTACCAATGTTCCAGTCCCGAACTCGGGCTTGAAAAGCAGCTGCGTTACAAAATTGAACTCCTTCTCAAATCATGCCCGTATTAGGTCATAGCATCTGTCTTAGTGATGTCTATTAATCATATAAAGTGCTTACTCATGGCGCTAACTATGTTTCCCAGCTGTGCTTTCGAGTGTGCAGAAAAGATGGCGGTTAAATATGCTACATAGCCTACACATAAACACGGAATAAGTTTATGATCAATTCTAACAATCAATTTGGATCAATTTGTGACCAAGTTTAATGAATAGCATGCCGGGATTATCCTATGAAGATTCATTCACCAGTGTGGGGCTGGCGTGACTCTGATTTCTCACGATTCTGAATTGCGCGAGCCAAGTGCATGATAAATAGCAAATCGCGAGATTATAAATGCTGCCTTGGATTTTATCAAATTCAGAGATCAAAAGTTTACAAGTATTCTAGTTTACATTATCTTAATCCTATTTAATTAAATTCTAGACAATTAGTTTCATCATAAATTCAATCCCCTAAAGTTTGAGTTGGACTTTGCTAAAATGCTAATGATTGATACTTGAATCGCCTTACTTGTAAATGTGTGGAAGCACTGCATAAAATCTTTTAAAAAACTTACTATGAGGAATATAAAACAATTCTAACGAGTTTTTGTAGATTATACACACCTATTACACTGAATTTAAAGAGCAAACTTTATTTTTACATGCTGATTGAAGGGAAAATATTGTAAAATATTTACTATTCGGACAAAAGACTGTCTTATTTTGATAACTATATGATTGAAGAGGTTAACTGAGAGGTAAAAACTGTAGAACAATTGCAATTTCTCGTTCTTCGCTGCTAATTCAATCGGTTTTTCACTGTACTGATTTAAAAGCCATTCACTCTAAACGCTGGATGGTTGATCTGTTAGAACCCTACACGGCTAGAACGATGGCAAGTCACTGTCAATCGTTGACAAGTTAAAAATTTTTGCCAAAATGATGCGAACTTTGATCATTCAGAGCAATGGAGGAGGCATCGAGTCAGCTAATGAGAGATTAAGAAAGGAAAACACTTTGTTGGGCTCGACATTAACGTTTAACCTAAATAACTTGAGCCCAACAAAGTGCTTTCCTTTTTATAATCTATCATTCAGCAATCTCGCGATTGATAACGTCACATGGGCATGATCAATCGAGCGGACTCGATTAATCTTAAAAATCATTGACAATTTTTTTCTCGAATCGATTCAAAACTATTTCTATGAGCACATATGACCATTTGGAGTCGTTAGATGAGGAAAAATTCACCCAGATTAATTTATCTTCGACCGAACCTGGTATGACTTATAGATTGATCATCATCAAAATCTATCATTCTAGTTTAACTTTACATTCCTACGAATGGCATTCAAACAGGGTGACCACTCTAAAAAAAACAGAAAAAAGACAGTATGTAAGTAGTATAGTAAGCATTGTCGGTCCACATTTTTGATATTTAACTGTAGATTCACGAATTCATGCACCTTAAACTGGAAATTATGACACAAATTTTGCTGCGAAGGATATCACACGAAGTTTAATTTTCTTCATATTCAAACTGAGCGCTCCTGAATGACCGGCACATATGCGTGTGTATATAAAATAGCTACTCCTCCAAATGACACGCTCAATTGAATATCATCCTTTAGACCTTAGGAAGTGCAAGGTATCAGGAGCAAGTCCACAACTAAAATCCTTAGCCATCAATTCCAACAACTAGAAGTTACATGATAATAGCCTGAATTAAAAAGACTAGATGATCATAAAATATATTAAACCGGAAGAGAATCTCATAAAAATCCGCAATCGATAGAACTCCATAACAATCCAATAAAAGTACGTGATCTATAAAACCATAAAGGAACCTCAAAGCAATCCGCAATCGATAGAACTCCATAACAATCCTATAAAAGTACGTGATCTATAAAACCATAAAGGAACCTTAAAACAATCCGCAATCGATAGAACTCCATAACAATCCTATTAAAAAGTACGTGATCTATAGAACTCTTGAAATAATCTCTGAAGAACACGAAATGTCTCAAGCGTTTCAATCCTTCAAAAAACGAATGTCATCTTTTGAACATTTTGTCGATCACGAAGTTCGAAATCACATTGTCACGTTCCTTCTGAGTGCCAAGCAGTTGTCTTCGTTTTGGCTTCAGCTCCTCCAAACGCTGCTCTGCTTTCTCCATTTCTTGATCAATTTCTAGGAAAGTTCGTTTAGCTTGTGTCGGAGTCTGCCTCACAAAAAACTCCGACTTGGCGTCTTAGCACAGAGGCTGACTTCGTCCTCGCTTCTTTTTCGGATTTCTTGCTGTCTTCGGATTTCTGGTAGGCCGACCTCGCGCGACGAATCAATTCTATCAATTCTGGACATAATGTGTGGGTCTCAAACGTATCTCGATTGAAATAATCAATAATTCTGCGCACGGAGTTGTACGTCTCCAGGGACATGTTCGTTTTGTAATCATCTTCTGCGTGCCTCATTCGAGATGCTCCTTCAGCGACCATGTTTTGAGGACAAAATAACATGACCCGTTCAACCAAAGTCGACATACACAGGAAGTCCTTCAACAGACCAGAAGAATGCAGCTCAACGAGGATGTTTGATTTGGATTCAGGCAACCTCAAACGAAGTGAAGCCAATTTATCAGTCACCTTGGCTGAAATGCAACCGACACTATCGCAGTTTGATTAATCGATGGAGCTTCTTCGTGTCAAGGGAGGCACACTGCGTGTGCAACAGATATGAGTACCTCGTGATTGGAGATGACAAAAATTTGACAAAATGTTTCAGAAATCCATGTAATGATAATAGAGTCACACGATTTGAACAATGATAACAAAGTCACACATGGATAACGAAATCATACACTCCTCTGCTCCGACCGAATGTCACTGGTTCCTTTGAGAGAAGAATATGTCCTGTCACCGAAGCGGCATTGTAACAAAAACGAATGACTGACCTCATGCTTTTTTCGAGTCACGAGAAGCCAAGTTGTCTAAATGCAAAAAAAGCTCTATGTCAATTTCACCTTTAGATTACAACTACCTCGCATATGACTCTTCCCGCAATATTTTGTTTCTGATACCACGTATTCGCACGTTCATTTATGATCATTAAAATATTTTTAAACGCATTTAATATCACATCATGAATCAGGAAAACAAATTTAAAATGTACAAGCATCATTCGAAAAGAGGCTTGCTGTTCATGGGAATAATATTTCAGAAAAAATGATGCACTAGACAGCCTGACTACCAAATTGATTGACGCATTTTCACTCACAGATAAAAACTGGACTCCTGTAAACAAATGAATAAAAACAGATTTGTCCAAAAAAAGACCAAAACAGACTGGTCTGTTTAAAAAGACCGAATGATCACCCTGCATTCATATGCTAATGATCAATTAACCAGCTACCTATAAATTACAATATTTGGAAATAATGCATACATTTGATGACTTACAAGAAATAGAAAGCAGGTTTCATTCGATTGATTCCAATAAAAGCAAATTCAAATAAGGATGAACATGTGACTGTATGTGGACAGAGAATCTATTGATATCTATAAAAATACGATACAGTGTTCAAAATAGTCAATTTTTCCTGCAAAATCGGGATCCTGGACTCGGAGGCTCAAGTCCGGGACTGAGGACGGAAATCGTTCTAGCCCAGCCCCAGACTTGCAACCAAAATGAACATAGCTTCCAAATGCGATGAAGGAGGACCGCTCTGTTGCATTTATGACGTCACAGACAGCACATTAAAAATGCTGTTATGCGTCGACGACCACTGAGCCTATTTTCTGGCAAGCTGACCACTTGTCACAGCGCTAGCAACACGATCTTAAATGCGATATGTCAGGCATCTCCTTGTAAATCTGATGCAGACGCAATTTTGAAAAAAATTGCCTTTATAGTCGAGAAGTTAAGCGGAACTGAAACCTGCACCCACACAGACCACCAACTTGCTTCATTGTCGTAAAACGGGTTGAATATGTCATTGTCTCTAAAAAGAGGAACTTGATTGTCATCAAAGCATCAGAGCAGAAAAGTAAAAAATGGACTGAAGGTGTAAATTATTTCCAAGAAACAAAATTGATCTTTTGTCGGAGATGGTGAAAAATGTCATTACCACAATAACAACTGAAATTCGTTTCTGCTTCAACTAACAAATCTCACTCGGCAAAACTTGTCACATTAGCAATACGGAAAGGTCAGACAGTTGTCCAAGCATATCCGATAGAAGTGATTGCTTTAAGGATTCATTTCCGGTCCCAGATGAAATATCTACTCGTACCATCCCAGACATAATGTAAATTGCAAACTGTACTAAACTTATGCAGGCACATATATCAGCATAAATCTTAAATTGAATTACAGCTACGACACCACAGACATTCTAACAATAAGAAAGTATGGACCAAGCTAATATTGGCAATGCCGTGTTGAGTGTTATAACCACTAATCTGACATAAGAATTAATAAAGCAAGTGTCAAACTGTTATTACTGCAATTAACTAATCATTTTATATTGTGCCGTTATGGGTTAGATCATAAACAAGTTTTCTTCAAAGCAATCAGTGTTATAGAATAGCATCGTGATATTGCGATTATGAGAATCAAACAAAATCTATAATCCCGCTATGGAAATCTACGGTCCCAAAATGGGACCGTGGATGTCTCTAAAATTAACGCTGTTCGACAGTATTTCCCCTTTCGCTTCGGTAACAATCTGTTACATCTGCAATAAAGATGTCTAACTTGCGACAGATATCGTACATTCTCCCAGGTTAATTGCGCATATGTTTATTTCGGAATATCAAAATACAGATATAGTACAAATATCCGAAACATTCAAAGCCATTCCAAAAACAAATCATGCAGATATACACGTACATTAAGCCAATGCTGAACATGTACAGGGCTACGAATAGCAATGGAAAATTTTGAAAATAACTAATCAAGCATAAATGAATGCAAACCTAAAAATATGCGACTAAAATTTTTGCGGTCGAAGTGAATTTCCTTTGCCTAGTAAATTGCTACTAAATGATGTCAATGATCGGAGTCGTCAGATAGGTTCAAGGCATCAGATTTCAGGTACAAATGTTTCAATCGAAGTGTCAGTCATACTTCTTCACTGAAATATGCGCATATTCACACTTTGTTCAAGTTGATAATCACATGTTGCGGCAAGGAGGACTACACACTGCACCCATGCAGTCCCACTATCCAGTTGACGAAATTAAAGAAGCAGCGTGCACATGCGGGTACATCCTCATCATCCTTGTCTTTGGTCTGCTGCTATCTAGTAGAAAAACTTTTAATTCAGGTGTATACATCTCAGCTCCTGATCCCTCTTGAATCTTTTCCCGTATATTCTTTTATCTTTTGACTGTGTCGCGAGGGAGTGAGCTGTTGTCAGGTTCTGTGTGGATTATGTTGCAATCCGTAAAAGAGGTACCAGGGAATCTTTTTGGAAGATATTTAGAGTTTCGAGGATCTATTACACGGAATCCGGATTGCAAGCTGTTCTTCACTTTACAGCCGTGTTTGTGCATTTAACTCACAATTTCTCAAATGATAAATATGTCATGAAACATCTTTCTTACCAGTACAATTAGTTGATGATCCATCCTTCTCAAAACCATTTTTGCATGAGCACTGAAATGATCCCATGGTATTTTGGCAAATCCCATTTTCTGGATCACACACATTGGTTGCAGAATCTGAGCATTCATCGATATCTGCACATTGTTTTCCATTTCCCTGTAAAATAGCCAATTAGATTTGTGAAAATGTATCGACCGTAACCAGACAAATGTTAAGTTTCTGCGACTATAGTATTGGGTAATTAAGAGATGAACATGGGCAAATTTATTCGGTTCCAGCTCAGTCCAGCCAATCTTTCTGGCAAGTAAAGAGAGTTTCTGACTCGAATCTAATTTATTGGTCGAAATTAAAAGGATAAAGTTACACGTCGCACAGCGTGACGGGCCTTCGGCGTCCAGCGCCTTCTTAACGGTCGATGGTCAAATGGCGGTCTGCAAACTCGGTTATAAAGAGGTGAATGATATTAAGAATTGTGTTGCTTGTTGAATGTGAGGTGATCAAAGTGAGAAGGCAGACTGTAGCAAGGTAATTCATGTCTTCTATTGATTGTTGGTTTCGAGTGTGTAATAGCTTTTGCTTCAGTGAATGTTGTGTCTCGAGTGTTCGTCAGCTTAGCAATGAAAGCTTTATCCTTTTATTTTCGACCAATAAATTAGATTCGAGTCAGAAACTCTCTTTACTTGCCTGTGAAATGCATCGCCTGACTCGCCAACTGGTCAACTATGTCAATCTTTCTGGCTTTGGCCCTATCTAAATTGAGACATGTTGAGGTTCAACATATTAAAATAAAGACGTCATGACGCTCAGTCAGATGTACCTACTGAAGATGCAGGTCTGGGCGAGTATATTCGAATCTGCCTAAACATTTTTCACTCTTAATTCACTGACAGAAACACCGCCGCACATGGCACCGCAGAACGCATGATAATTGTTCATGCTGTCTGCATTATGGTCTCTATACGCATCAGATTGACAATTACCTGGGGTAGGAGCAGGGTTGCCACAGCATCATACAAAAACAGAGCATGTTTTCACAAAAAATGAAGTGCCTGAAATTATCTTCATTAGCAAAACTATAACCTCATGTATTATATTGGCCCTAATATATTATTGTTGCCATATTATTGGTATATAGTATCGGTGTATTATTGCAAATATTGACTTCTATCCTCTCCAACAAAAATAGAATGACGATTTTCGGAGTCCGGCGCTGCGACACCTTAATTACCGGCAAAAGCATTACATTCCAAACCCCTTTCGGCACCAAACACTGAGATAAATCAGAACCTACCTGTACATCGTCCAATGTCATTCACAAATTGCAATGTCGGAATTGTCGTGAATGCTATATTGGCCAAACCGGGGACACTTTTAGAAGGCGAATTACCGTCCACCGACAGCAGGTATATAATGCTCACTACTCTTTCCTCAAAGTGAGTAATCATATAGCCACGTGTGGCAAAGACTTCTATGCCACCCCTTTCTATCATATATCTCATATGCTTCCAAGATAGAAAGGGAAAGAAAGGAAGCTATGTTCATTAAGAAATTTCTTCTTACCTTGAATTCCCAGTGTATTGTATAAATATGCATGCATCCTCTTCACATACAAAACCAAAATCCAACATACCAAAATCACATACAATTTGAAACTAACATTTGGTACGAGATTCTCGTATGCTTACAGAGATCTGGTATGTTTTTCATGCGACATCTCACTTACTTTCACTTTCGTATGTGATTGGTATGTAACGATACGAACTATTCTATCTGTGATTAGCTGTTTTACACTGAAATACGAGTTGTTGGCATGTTTTATATACGATACCCGATGCAAATTCATTCTCATTCGTATACCTCTAGTATGAAGAGCTTTAAGTCACATCGTAAAAAATATATATTACATACTACTGTCAAATATTTTATTACAGTAATACTAGTCGTGAATATTTTTTGTCTTAATGCCTTAATGTCGGCGGTCACAATTGTGACGTGTTATTTATCCATTGATTATTATTGCATTGACAACTGATGTGTGGTGGTGAGGGTTTGATCCTGCCAATTGACAGAGTCGCGTAAGTGGCTCGTAGCTCAGTTGGTTAGAGCACAGGTCTATTTAACCTTGGTCGTAGGTTCGAATCCTACCAGCCGCACATCTTTTGCATGGCAATTTGATCTATTGTTTATTTAATTTCATTGTTGTTAATTGATTGATAGCGTGATATTGAAGATCAAATGTACTGAGAATTTTATGCTCACGAGATTGTCGTCGTAGCTACTTGTATAGCAGCATTAACACGACGTTAAGCTAGTTCTACTTTAAGAACCAAGTTGATAAAATCAATTCATTAAAGCAATTTATTCTTGCAATCATGTTGACTTATACATCTAAAACATAACTATTTTTGCGGTCATGGATTATAATGTGTTTTTATTTCGGATTGACAATATGCTTAATTTCAAAATTATATAATGCATTATTGTTGATGGTTGAATACTTACTGATTATTCATGAAATGCCTTAGACTTACGTGTATTAAAATCGAATTCATTATTGAAAGTATGACTCTTGAATGTCATTATCTCACTACTTACAAAACAGTAGTAACATTAGTGACAAACAGTAGTAACATCTTTATTGACAAAAGGCCTTAAATTAACATACTTTGGACATGATTGATGTTTTCTTTCATAGAAATTGACAACAATAAAACCTCTAGAATGGAAGTTAATCTTCATGCAATACACAATAGTGGCACATAAATCGCACGCATTTTCACTTAGATACACTTGTCAACGTCTTAATCATTGGGCTAGAATCAGTCACATGTGTAAATCTAAGCTCTTAATTGGTCATTCATGCCCTAACTTAGTTCCCCCGGATGTGCCGTGACCTTGAGTCAATTTCCATTCTAGTCAACTTCAGATAAACAGTTTATTTCTATGTTTTCTTTTAACATCGTGCTGGTATGGGTTTCATACGAAAGGCATACAAATATATTCCAAGAGAACACAGAAATATACCAGAAAAATATTTTGTTATGCATCCTTCGTATGTGATTGGTATTGAGCGATTTACAGTGTATATCAATAAAATAAGAATTTTGCAGGATAAAACTTCAATCGGCGTTATGGAAGATTTTAATGCGAATTTTCATAGTCTGAAATCAGACTCGTCATCAGGCGCACATAGATTTGTTAGGAAACTTACATGGGAGAATACAAAAATCATTAATGATATTAAAAATTTGAATTATCCCAGTGATCTTTTATGGAATAGTACATGTATTCGATTTCTATATGGCGGTTTATGGAGTCATTGCCTGAGAACCAAGTTTCAATGAATCCACGTTACTTTTTATCATTGTTAAATTTTATGGGTTCAGTTGAGTTCCATAGAAATTGGTGGTTTTCTTCATGTGTATGAGTTGAGATTTGAGATTTTGGGTCAAATCTTCTGACAGCCACTTGATGTTCATGTATGCGTGTTTGCAGTTGTTTGCTTGTTTGTCCATAGTAAGTGGTTGTGCAATTATTTCATGGAATTTTGTATATAGAGTTGCTTCCTTCCATAGGTATTTGTGGTTTTGTTCTGTTATTTACTAATGAAAATTGTAGAGTAGATGTGGGCTTGTGTGCAACGTTGATACTATATTTTGATAACTTTCTACTCAGTGGTCATTAAATGGTCTGATTATAAGAGTTCCGAAAAAAATTTAAAACATCTTATCCTCAAGAACTGGATTGCGATTTTGAATTTGCAAAGTCGCTATGCATTAACGATGTAAAAAATGAAATTAACAAACTCCGAACAACTGCTAAAATTAAGAAAGACTTCTGCAGGCTGTCTACCGAATAGAAAATCAAAAAATGAGAAATAATGACGAATTTTTCAAGAAAAAAATGAGAAAAAATGATTTTGGGGGGGGCGGAAAAATGGAAGAAATGATAAGGTATCCACTAAGAATCGAACAATATAGCGTATCACTTTCATCATTGCAATAGTATAATGAAATTTTTAATTGACTCCTGTAGCATTTCCATCCAAACAACATGCCCGACAATCATCACTCAAAAGATTATACGCTGCAAATCTTAAGGTTATAAAATCGTACATATCAAAATCGTGTACCCGTATTTAAAGATTTAATAAATACAATGAATGCATCATTAATCATCCATCACTGTATACCGTCTTTAGATATCGATGTCTCACTTAACATTACCTACGTAAGTTGTACATGCCCAACATCCAGTCAAAATAAAAACATTGGTGATAGAATAACAAAATCAATCAATTCATGAATAATTGCAAATATAGTTCATGGCTTCACATCTTCTTTCGATTTTTAGCATTTTTCATAAGTTTCTCGAATGCACACTTTCGCTTCGATCCAATCTCTGCTCTTTTAATGGATTGTTTTGTATTTAATTCGCTCAGCCTTGAAACTTTCTCACTCACTGAGGAGTACAATTCTTGGGCAACTCTAATACCCACCATATCATTTGCAGCGATGAAGTTGTCCAGTTCCAACTTTGTTTCTTTTAACATCCGCAGCGAGATCTCTTATTCTTCTGTTACGTCCTCTTCTATCTTCTTCAATTTTCCCTCTTTCGCATCTAATTTCTCATGTTTCTTAACAGATTTATCAATCAATGCCTGGCGTAATCTTTCCTCCTCAACAGCTTGTTCCTCTTTTCTCTTTGCGATCTCCAACTCTTCGCGTTCGGGTTTCTTCCTCTCTGAGAATTCCCGATGCGACTGTTGTACGGAGGTCGTTACCTCTTTGGAGAGCGTACACACTTTCTCAGAGCCACCATATCGACGTGCATGCTCTTTGCACCTTCTCAAGACCACCAGTGTTTCATCACTGAGATTAGTTCGCTCAACCGTTAGCGTGTTCTTATTGTCCGACAAGCTATGCTCGACATCAGCATTACCACTGCTGATGGACAGACAACTCTTGATCAATTTACCAAGAAGTTCATATTTCTTCTGATTACTATTCTCGAACTTGATATTCATGACTTCACTCCAATATTGATCGATAGAAAGCAGTTTCCCTGCTCTATCTCGGAAAAGTTCATCAGGAATACTTTCTGATTGATAAAGCTTCCACTGATCACGCAAAGCTGACATTTGAGACTCTTTGATGATATGCAGCATCTTTGAAGCCAGTCGGCTAATGGCGTTCAATGAATTTGTTTGACTCTCTTGCTTCGAACTGGGGGATAGATAGGTCAAATCCATCAACAACTCCAAATCTATAGGTAGCTTTGTTTGCAGATGTTCAATCATAGCTATATAGGAGGTTCTTATTGATTCACGGCTTTCCTTCTTTTGCCTTTCTGACTGCATAGCGCTCATGACATTGGCTGCTTGACCAAATTCAACTTCTTGCAGATGATGGGCTGTATTGGCGGTTTCATGTAACGGTGTCTGACGAGGTGTCATAAGTTATAAAAATACACCGAAACCGGTAGCACCGACACCTCCTGGTTTTCATTTCTTTTATATCAATTTACTTTATCTAAATATAGGCTACATACAAGTACATATAAATATATATTATATAGGCAGAAGGCTGAAAATTGAAGTTGTTGTTAATTGCTCAAGATGCGTAGATATGATGCAGACCGTTTCATAAATAATTGCACAAAAAAATCAATCTATTTTCAAATGTAATTTTCGTGTTGAAGTCCAGGTTCAAATTTAATAAACGATATACCATATGAAGCCCTATGTTCCATAGATTATTTTGGCATACTTTCCTAAGTGGTCAGTTGTGGTCAGTAGACCTTCTGAAAGAAAATTGAGCGTTTTCTTTGATGCACGATTTTGACATGAAGACGACAGAATTTTTTAATGAAAACTGACAAACAGTGTACAAATACAGATACAGTACAAATAATTTTTACCGAAAAAATGCTGCTAAAAAAGTCTGACATGATTTTTTCATTGATGAAGATTCTTAATTTCAATAAACTTTATACCGTGTGAAAGGATGTGTTAATTACTTTGATTTGGCAGAGCGATTAGGTTGTGTCTGGTCAGTTGTGGTCAGCAGACATAAAAGTATGAATGTTTAGTCAATTCATTCACCGATGCCTAATGACTAAACTACACAAATCAGAAAATTAAGATTATCACTATTCAATCAGGCTCGTGTTAAGCTTTCAGATGATATAATTTTTTCTCAAATTTAGACAACATTTGGTACAGTTTTACTCCATTAACACGTTTGCTTGATTTTTCGCTAACTTTCGCGTTAAAAATGTTTTTAACAGTCAACTACACACAACTTAATAACTTTTGCTGTATTAACGCAGGCACTCTCGAGTTTGGGTTTAAAACAGGGATGCGGAGTCGGAATCGGAGTCCCGGAGTCCTATCATTTTTGCTGGAGTCGGAGTCCTATCAAATGATAGGACTCCGTCCTATAACTAGACCTGAAATATAATACAAACAAGTTATTTATTCTCGTGCATATAGCTGTCACAGTCTTGATATCAACTTTCTCCGTCAAACAAAAGTACAGAGACAGCAGTGTATGCAAAGCTTGAAATAGTTGAGGGGATGACCCGTGATAGTGAAAAAGGGATTGTCTTTTCACTCGGTGATTCAGTAGAAAAGACAGGCCTTCATAGCCTCGATCACACCTACGCGCCAAAGGTCACATCAGAGACAAAAATGAAATGCTCGCATGTCTGAGAACATTACCCTCACGCAAATCGTGTGGGATGTCTCCTCCAAAGCGCATATTAAAATCGAAAGTGTACTCATATTTTTTTATGAAGGATGGGGGATTTTCCTGCCTGGTAGAGACTGGAGAAAAACCGTGTAAAGCACCCATCAACAAGATGGGAGGAGCCGAGTCGCATGCATCCAACTTAAAGCGACATTTGATGAACTTTCATCGAAGATGATTAATAAGTGATACAGCAATGATCAGTAAAAATAGGTTCAGGCAAGCCTATAATGATCTATGATGTAGATTACCAGATAATTTTTCAAAAAACTAGGCTTTGTATATTGGCCACCCGGAGTCGGAGTCCTATCAAAAGCCGGAGTCCTATCAGCCCCCGGAGTCGGAGTCCTATCAAAATGATAGGACTCCGCATCCCTGGTTTAAAAGAATGCTGGTGTTATCAGCTCCAAGAATATGTAAGTTTTATCACGATCTGACCATCCGTTTACTGGCAAACTTTAAATTCGTTTTGTTCCCACACTCAGTCATCGGGTGAGTCATCATTTCCGGTGGAAGTCAGGATTGGAAGTCAGCGCACACAAAGGCTTGGCGTCAGACAGACTCGCCACCTGTTCACAAACAATAGCAATCTCTTCATGTCGTAGTTGCTGCGCCCGACAAGTGAATCGACAAGACTTTTAGCAACTCATTCAATGATGACAGGAACCGGGGGCAGTTACAGAGTTGGAAAAGTCGGAATTGGAATTAATTCCGACCCGGAATTAATTCCATTTTTCGTCGGAATTGGAATTGGAATTGACGATATTTAAATCTACTGGAATTGGAATTGGAATTGACCTTGATAAACCTCAATTCCACTTTTTCGATAGACATGTGCTCTATTTGTACAAAAATTGAAATCACAGTATTCGGCCGTTGTGTTAACTGCACGCAGATATAAGAGAGAGAGAGAGAGAGAGAGAGAGAGAGAGAGAGAGAGAGAGAGAGAGATCGACAGCGCTAGTTTTATTCTATTGTTGAATAAAGGGTGCTAATTGTGACTTTGATGGGCCTACAGCCCCCGGACAATGTTAATTCAGCAATTAAGCAAACTATGAAAAGATAATCATATTTTTTCAATCTGTTATTTAGTTATTTATCAAGTAAGATAATTAATCAAAATAAAACAATTGTTGAATTTAGTTATTGATTGGATAAGCTCAAAAATTGGAGATTAACTTAATTGTTGTCCACACGAAAAACAATCGGTTTGGAAAGAGGAAAATTAACCCTGCGTGAAAGGGCAGCCTGTCAGTTCAAATCACAATATAGACAGTGTCAACAAATTATTCTAATAATTAATGATTCAATTAAAATGGCAATGACATGAAATATTATTCAACTTCCAATCTCAACAATTGACAATACTAATTTTCAAGACTATAGTTATACAAATACGATACTCAACGATAAAAGAAAAACTTTAAACTGGCAGTTCACTTCTTGATGTTGAATTCACTTCAATTCGATCGGACTCACTTACACCAAAATAATATCATAAATATCATGAATATCAGTGTCACTTATAGCGTCAATCTTCAATCGCGCTCGTTGATGTGTTGCCGCATACGCTACTGTGTTGTTGTTCGCTGGTAGGCAGTTGTAGTTGTTACTTCTGTAGTCAAGTTACACCGCGAGAGCCCGGAGTTCTTCTAACAGCTACTGAAGATGTCGTATGTGTTGTTGTTGGTAGTTGTTGTTGTTTCAATTTCTCATCGTCTCTAATTTATGCAAATTTTTGAGACTTGACGATAAATCCACTTTCTTTTGAAAATTGAAAGAGTTTCCTTTAATCTCTGCTCGTTAGCTTTCGACCCGACCACATTTCGTTCTTATCACGGAATTTTTAATCTCCTTTTTTAACATGGACCATTAATCAGTTTTCATGATATCATTTTTATCGTCGTTTTTTCTTTCATCAACAATCACGTTATTCGCACATTGAATTTCTTTCTTCTGTCAGTTTATTAATAGATTTATTCGCATCTCTCTCTCTCTCTCATAGAAGTAGATAATAGTACACTAGAATGGAAGTTTGATATCTTGCCTATGTACAATGATGGCACATGGACAAATTTATGGCTTGTAGATCAGATTCGATCTAAAACATTGATTCATAGTCAAACTATTTGCCAAGTTGGTTGTGGAAGTTGTTGGCAGCAAATTAATGCAGGATTTTTATGAAGATAATATTAAGTGAGATGAGTAATGGGCAAAAGACCGTTCCAGGACACCTAAAATTCAAAAAAATAGTATCTTTAAAAACGACATAAATTCATGAATTTGAACCCTTTTTCAGGTTTTTAAGACCTAAATACATGAATTTAGTCCATTCAAAAAGTACCATTTTTTCAAAAATGGTACTTTTTAAAAACGACATAAATTCATGAATTTGAACCCTTTTTCAGGTTATGAAGACCTAAATTCACAAATTTGGGCGTTTTTAAAAATACCCAATTTTCAAATTTTTCAAAATCTCAAATTTGAGAATTACAATTTTCACCGCTTAAATCATGACCGTTCCAGGACACCGAAAATCATAAAAGTTAAGAATCTCAAAATTTGAGAATAACAATTTTCACCGCTTAAATCATGACCGTTCCAGGACACCGAAAAAATCATAAAAGTTAAGAATCTCAAAAGTTGTGAATTACAATTTTCACCCCCAAAATCATGACCGTTCTAGGACACCGAAAATTAGTATTTTTAAAAACGTCTTTTAAATCCATTTTTCAGGTTTTTAAAATATATCATGTGACTAAAAATATTTCTTTAAAAATGGAAGAAACAAAAGTGGAAGGAACTTCAGAAATGGAAGGAACCTCAAGAATATATCCTTCGTTATCATATGAACGTAGTTCTACTTTAATGGACATTGAAAAGATTAACATTGAAAAAATGAATAAAGAAAAACACAAAGATAGAGTTAGGTATATG
This sequence comes from Prostheceraeus crozeri, assembly GCA_907163375.1. Lineage (NCBI taxonomy): Eukaryota > Metazoa > Platyhelminthes > Polycladida > Euryleptidae > Prostheceraeus > Prostheceraeus crozeri. The sequence continues at coordinate 183,532 of CAJQUW010000103.1, forward strand.
AAAGATAAGGAATCTCAATTATTATTAAGATTAGAGCATTATAAAAAATTAAGAAAGAGATGGACTAAAGTTAAGAATGTAACACAAGGAATTGGCATATTCTTAACAATAAGTTTAGGTGCTTTAACAATTGTTATATCTTCAGGTGTTTTAGTAATTCCAGTAGTTGCTACAGCTTTAACAGGTACGGGTGTTTTTGCAACTTCACTTGTTACAATGTTAGATAAATCTTTAATAACTAAGAAACGAAAATCATTAAAAACTAAGCATTTACATATTAAAGAAGTCTATGATAAACTACATTACTACTTTCAGAGAGTATGTGATGATAATGTTATTACGTTAGATGAGATTGAAAAATTTGATCAAATAGCTAATGAAGTAAATCAAATATCATTTCAATCACAGACAGAAAAAGTTGATGATAAAAATAAAAAGGATGGCAAAATTTCTAGTGATGCTAAAATTTCTAATGAAGAAAATGACAAAAATTTTTTAGAAGAGCTGAAAACTTTAAGCGAAAATTTAAGCAAAACTTTATTGAACAAAACTTTATTAAACAAAACTTAAAACGAGAAAACTTTAAACGAAAAGATGTCAAACAACAAAGCAATAAAAAAATAATTTGTTCAGTAAAATGTTTTTGTTGTATTCCAATGTTACCACAAAATTCAAATATTATATTTTAAAAATGGATAAAATTAGAGCTGATAATTTTAAAAGAATAAAACAATTAGAAGAGTTAATAAAACAAAGAAATATTATGAAAGAAAATCATCTTCAACATAGAATGATAAAAGCTGGTATTCAATCTGATATGTTTGAAAAAATGCAGCAAACCGAGCAAGTAAAAACTGATTTTGAAAAAACTATGAAACCATTTAAAACTCTTGAAAAAGAAAGTACAAATAATGATAAACAAATTGATATAACAGATCCAGAGCACAAAACTATATTAGATGACTATGGATTACTAGAATCAAACATTAATAAGAAATTACCAAAATCTATGCAATTTGAACATTCTATTTCATTTATAGATGGAAAAACAATACCTAGATTTTATCTCGGACAAAAAGAAATATTTCCACAACCTTTTCGAGGTATAATTTTTTCACCAGATAAATCTCCTTTTAATTTAGATAGAAATTTTGTTAATCTTTTAAGAGGAGCAGATTTAAATAATTATGCTGTAGAAGATCTCATAAAATATAAAGCTATGTTAGACAGAGTTGGTGCAGTAAAATCTCTTAGACGTTATAAACAATTAGAAAATTTATTATCAACGGGAGTTAAAGTAGGGAAAGGTTTATCTGAAAAACAGAAAACAGAAACAACCATATTTCTACCAGATGATCCACAAGAATTACTAAATAGATTAAATATTTTAATATCTGCAATAAAAGAAGGACATAATTCTAGTTTCAATGAAATTCATGCTATATTGAAAAGACTGTTAGAAAAGAAGATTCTAAATGAAGAGGATTATAAAAGTATAACCGGACATCTCTGATGTCCTCCAGGGCTTCGCCCGTAGCTGAAATATGTTGTTGTTTTTAATTTTTTATAAAAAAAATATTTCATAAAAAAATATTTATTTAATTTTTTTAGTTTAAAAATGTGTTCAGCAGATTTAGACAAAATTAATAATCATTTAGAAAATTTGACAGAGATTTTGGGTTCATCAAAATTTAGTACGACGTTAAAAATTATAAAAACTACTTCATCACACACTTGTAATTTAGAACCCATTCTACATTTGGAACAAAATAAAAATTATCAAATTGCATTGACTAGTTTCTCTACATTTAACACTATTCAAAACGTTATCAAAGATGTGAATGATCAATTTAGATATTCTACTGATAAAGGCAAAACATGGAAAATACTAACTTTTCTTCCTGGTTCTTACGAAGTTGAATCAATATCAAATGAAATTAAGAGACATTTAGGTATATCATTTAAAGATAAGAAACAATTACATTTTGCAGTTGAACCGGCAGTTAATAAATTTTCTCTTACTTTAGACGAAAATCATCAAGTTGATTTTAATCATGATAGATCATTGTCAAAGCTATTAGGATTTAATAAACAAACCTATAGTCAAGGTTATCATTTAGGTGAGAAGATTCCAAAAATAACTGAAATAAATTCAATTGTTGTACATTGTGACATTATTGAAGGAGGATATATAAATGGTAAATTATCAAATTTAATATTCAGTTTTCCAGCTTTTACTGTACCCATTGGTTATAGATTAAATGTAATTCCACAAACATTAATATATTTTCCTATTACAAGAAAAACTATTAACAACACTGGCATTAGAATCACTGATGAAAAAGGACAAGAAATAAATTTTGGAGGTGAAGAGATTATGATAGATCTTTTGGTTCGGGAGGTATAAACTCCCACGCGAAGCTAGAGAAGTTTAATTTTCTTCTTCTTTAGAAACAAAAAATAAAAAAAATAAAAATAAATTTTTTTATTAAAAAATGAGTGAACTACCTCCATTAAATAAAAAAAACTTAAATTTAATCATCATCCAAATTTATCTAATAAAGTTTTGTCAGTTATTTGTGGAAGATCAGGATGTGGAAAAACATATCTATTATTTAAAATTTTAACGACTCCAAATTTTTTGGATTATAACAATCTTATAATTTATACAACAACGGCAGAACAACCCGTCTATCAATTTTTAAAATATGGATTTGAAAATAATCTTAAAAAAACAGCAATTGCTTCATTATTCAAAGAATATGAAAAATCTGAAGATGAAGAAGAAATAAGTTCGTGGTGTGAAGAAGCAGCAAAAAATAGTCAGTTAGTAGAATCTAATAAAAATAACCATATAAAGATACAATTAATAGATGATAGTGGTAATATGCAAGATCCTAGTAAACTAGATAAAACAATGAAACATTGTGTAATTTTTGATGATTGTGTTAATGATAGAAATCAGTCGGTTCAGAGAAATTATTTCACAAGAGGTAGACATAATAACTGTAGTGTATTTTATTTAACACAAAGTATGTATTCATTAGACGGAAGTGTTATTAGAAAGAATGCAAATATATTTATACTATTTGAAATAAATGCAAGAAACTTAAGTGATTTGTTAAGAGATTTATGCGTAAGAAATAAAGATGAATTTAAACAATCGTGTAACAATGCTTGGTCAAAAGATTATGGCTTCATTACAATTAATATTGATAAAAAAATTCATTAAAGAGTTATCGAACAATTGTTCTCTGACTAGGCTTCGCCTCGAGGGGCTTCGCCCCGACTGAAAGTCGATAGAAAATCTTTTCGCGGAGTGATAAAAATATACAAATATAGTGTTATAATATTTTTTTATTTTATGTATATATGAAATTTGTCTATCTTAGAAATTAGAAAATTAAAAAGGTTCAGTAGTTATTCCATCAGGTAAAATTTTTCTTTTATCATCAAATGGATCTAATGCTAATTTATGTTCTTCTTTTAAATACATGTTATGTTTTTTTGAATTAAGTCTATAATTACATGCTGTTTTTATTTCATTATTAAATAATGCATTTTTATAATCTTGAAATGTTATTTGATTAGCCACTGATGCCTTTGAAATTCCTTTTAATGTTTTATGTGTTTTAATATTATTAGTTGTATCATAACAGTAACATTTAGATTTTAAAAATATAGCTTCTGTTATGAAATCTTCATTTCCTTCTAATTCATCTTTTACTTTACATAAATCAGAAGGATGAATGATATCTTTTATTTTATTAATTTCTTAATCAAGTGTAGAATTATACGGTATTGTTAATTCCAAGAAAACAGAATCGGTATCTGTAAAGTGTAATTTATAGTTTTTGCCATAAGCAGGTGCTAAATAATCATATATAAATCTATACATAAATAGTTTAGCTAATTCTAATATAGTGAATCCAATGAAATTAAACTTATCATGTTTTTCGCTGATTCGGCGTAAATGTACAGCACATAGTTCATCACTAAATCTAGTAGTTCTTTTATATGTAGGTTTCCTTGTTAAATTTTGAAACCTATCTTTATCATAAACTATTTCAATATTTTGTCTATTACGCACATTTTCTAAAGTCTTACCATAAAATGCATTATTCATTAATTTGAAGACCACGTTTCCAAAATCATCTTTATTTCTTTTAGCTATTTTGCGTTTTTCAATATTGAACTCTATATAATTTTTTAACCACCTAGATTTTTGATAAAATAGTTTTCGATGTATTTTGGTGAGAATCATTCCATGATCTAAATACCAATCTAGCATTCTTCCTTCAACAACATACTTTCCTTTATTGCTTTGTGTTAACATAAGTTTTTTTGTTGGTCTGTATTTTTTAGGAATTAAAGATTTTTGATAATCTGAAAAATCTTCTATATTAGGAATTTTGTTTTCGGGACAGAAAGGAAAATATTTTGTTTTATCTTTTATTTCATCAGGGTATACTAAATCAACTTCATATATATAACCATGATTATAATTTCCATCATATGTTTTTTGATAATCTAGAATATTACACCATGACATTTCACCTGTTGGTAATTCTTGTATCATGCAAGAAGAATATAAGCTATTAAAATCATAATATAACAAATAGTTTTCTCTCATGAATTCATCAATTGCTTTTTCACGTTCTACTCCTTCTCGTTTCGTTCGAAAAATTTCTAATATTTTTTCTTTTTCTTCAGGAGATAAAGGTTTCATTATTCCATATTCTTGTGGATTTACTTTCTTATTATAACATTTAACATATCTATTACCTAAAACTGATGAAACTCCACCTCTAATTCCAGATTCAAAAAATAATAATTTATCATATGTATTTTCTTTATAATGTTTAAGTTTAACATTTGTATGTTTTAATCCTGCTAACCATGTTAAACCTGGTGTAGAATAACAATAACATGGATCTATTCCGTAATATTCTAAACACATATCACGAAAGTTTTCAAAAAGATCAGCTAGTATTAATACATCTATCTGAAGATATTTCATTGTATAATCATACATTGTTTTACAATTTAACTCTCTCCAATTTTTTTCAGCTTCTGCATAGTCTTCGTCAGATAATTTTGATTGTTTTAATGTTGATTTAAATTTATTTATTGGAGGAAGTTGTTTTTCTTCCATAATTTTATTCACAGAATTAAAATCAGTCTTCGACTGTGAACCACAGGTTTTATCTCCAGTTATATCAGTCTTCGACTGTGAGCCACAGGTTAAATATTCATACGGAAATATGCCTTTTAAAGGTTTTAAATTATATTTATTTAATATTTTACATTGTTTAGATTTCAAAGTTTTTCCCATAACATCTAATGAATAAGGAGTAAAAAATCTAAATGCATCTAAAATTCTAATGCAACCTAATTGCATTGAAAAATATTCTTCCTCTGTTTTACATAGTACATTTATTTGTTGTTGTTGTAATTTTTCAGATGAAAATAAATCTTTCATTACTAGATGGAAATCATATTTAGAACCATTATAGAAATATAAAGGAACAAAGTTATATTTAAATTTATTAGCATTAAGATTACAAGAATTATGTGCTGCACCTCTATATAATCCATTTAGATGATCATGATCTTTTACCTTGACGGCAGAGCCGTCGCTTCGCCTATCAAGATATCTACCTTTGCCATTTTTATAATTTTTTGTAAATTCTCTTCCACAGCAATAACATTTTGTTTCATTAATAAAATTTAATTTTTCTTTTTCTGTTAATGGCATCATCGGTATATTTGTTTCAAGCAATTGTGAAAAATAATTTTGTAATTCTTCTACTTTCTTTGTAAACATTTCTGAACTATCTTCACCATAGTATTGAAAATATTCTGATTTAAATAATTCAGGATAATTTGAATGAATGTACATTCCCCAACATAATGGTTTTTGTTCAAATAAATATTTTTCTTTACTTTGTTCAGATGCACTTTTTTCATAATTAAAAACCGAAGGTTCTAGGGCTTGGCCCGTACCATTTTCAGAATTATAATTTTCAGAATCGGGTGAAGCCCTGGAACTTTCCGTTCGATTTTGTGTCATATTAACATTATATGCTTCAAAATCACAATAAATAGTAAAGGGTACTTTATTTTTAAAATACCATTTATTATATTCTAAATAATCATCTTTTGGAAATGTGTTTCTGACTGCTTCATTTTGTTGACAATTCTCCAAATGTCTATTCATTTCTTCTTTAGTTCTAAAACTTGTCATACATTGAAGACAAGGAAAATTTGTATTATCTGAAGTTTTTGTGAATATAGAAACATCTTTACACAATATAAAATGACCCTGATAATATAATATATTCGCTTGTGCTGGTTGTTTTGACTGTTCTAGTTTTTCAAATTTATCTTGATATATTTCATGTGTTTCATTAATTTATTTTGCAAGATTAAATGTATTTCGATGAAAATTTTGATTTAATATTTGTAGCTGATAACTATATTCTTTATCATATTGTTCTTTATATTGTTGTAGACATTTTTTTAAAGATTCATTTATTTTTTGATTGGTTTCATTTTCTTCATTATTTAATTCTTTATTGTCATCATTTAATTTTTGAATCGTTTCTATCTTATTTTCATATTTATGGTCATATTCTTGTACTAATATTTTTGTTTGTTGTTGATAATCTGTTTTACATTTTTGTAAACTTTCATTTAAATTTTGTAATTTTTGTTGATATTCTAAAGATAAAGATGAATAATCGGAATCATAATCATAATTATAATTACGTCCTTTATAATTATTATGACTAATCATTATTGGTGATAGTGTTTTAACAAGTTCAAATTTTTCAGTACATATTATATTTCCTTGGTAAAAAATATTATGATGCATGTAATTTCCTCTATCATTATATACTATTTCTGATTGACATAAATTTTTATTATTCAAATAAAATTTTTTTGAATCTGAGTAAAGTGGAGTAATTTTACCAATAGAAACATAATTCACATTTAATTCAAAAACATTTACTTCTATTAAATTTTTATTCTTTTTATGAAACTTTTTTAACCTATTATAATCATATGGAAATTCATCTAAGCCATCAGAAAGATCAAATTCATTGATATATTCTTCTTTATTGTAATGACTTAGTCTTTCTTTGTGATATTCTGCAGGATGTAAATGTGCTATAATACTCCACAGAAAACAATAATCATCTTCATTTTTTATGTTGATTATTTGTGGTGAACTGAAAGGTAAAGGAACATAACTACCACCATTATTATTTTTATATTTATCAATTACTATTTTCTTAGATAGTATTTTAACAAATCTCCAACCAGATTCACGTAACTGGGCTTCAATTATACAATTTTCTAATTTAAGTATCATCGATTCAAATATGGGTTGTATATCATTTACATTATGAACTTCTTGTGAATTTGTAAAATGTCCTTGTATTATTTCTTCAGGAATTCCATCAGGTCCATTTTTTGTATAAAGTACTTCTACATTCATATAACATTTGAAAGATTTCTTAAATATATTATAAAAGTTGGTTAGAATATCAGAAAAAGTTTTATCGGTTTCATTATATTCAACGGGCGAAGCCCTGGAAGACATCTCCGATGTCCCGCGAAAAGACTGATTAAATAAATATTTTATATTTGCTAAGGCTTCATCGTTTCGTTCAGCTACATCAAATTCATCAGTATCGCTAAATAAATATCTTCCATCTGGTACGGGCGAAGCCCTAGAACCTTCGGTTTATATGGTCTCATCTTCACTATTAAAAACTTTTTTATATTCCGAATGTGAATAATCATCAAACATTTTTTTAACTTTTATATCAGTAGGCAATGTTTTTAGATAGTTTTTATAACTATTTAATTTTAATATATTTCCTTCATCAACTCGTTCTACACTTTGTAAATGCATTTTACTATTTAAATGAGATTGATAACTTCTTTTTGTTTGCAACTTTTTTTTTACATAAGACACAATAAAACTTGGTATTTTCCATTTTTTTATTTTTTAAGGAAAAATTTGTGTTTTAATTTTAGATATAAACATTCTAATATCAAGGACTTGAGTATTATTTTATATTATTATATATTTCACGTTCTTTAGTTATTTTTTTCTTTATCACATTAAGTTTTATCATATTAAGTTTTATCATATTAAGTTTCATCATATAATGTTTTATCAAAAGATAATTTAAATTTTTTTTTCACTAACTATTGATTCTTCATCATCATCATCAATTGATTCTTCATCATCATCATAAATTGTTTCTTCATCATCATAAATTACACTTTTTGGTATAGGATGCCCTTCCATGATAGGATACCATTCTCTTATTGGAATATCTAACTCTAAATTACATTTTTTATCTGATAATAATATAATAGAGAAAAATATTGGTCTTTGATCTCTTTTGGAAAATTTAATAACACCACTATAATCTGAATCACTTTTAGTTTTTATTAAAGATGATAAAATTTTAAATTGATTAGATGTAAATCCTAATTTAAATTTTGTAGACCCGACACATAGTTGTCTAACAGTATCTTCAACTATACCATCATTATTATTTTCAATTGTAAGAAAATGAAATTTAGATAAATTTTTATAATTACTAATATTTTTATAATCTTTTTTACCATTTACACCTTTTTCAGATGTTACAGAATCATCATTATTATCATAAGATTCTTTAAGATCGGGCAAAGCCCTAGAACCTTCAGTTCGTTTATTATGATTATGATTATGGTCATTGTTAATGGTATAAGGTGTTGTCCACATATAAATTTTTTCTTGTTGAGCTAAGCCATTTATGTAAGATTTTAACAAATTAATATTTAAGTTTGAATATAATCCTATATAAGTATCATCATCATATCTTTGCGGCATTTCTAATGTTTCTTGTTTATAAATTGTATCTCTATAATAAACTTGACATAATAATTCTTCATTATGTTTTTTACTCTCTATGTGAATGTTATATTGATTTTGATCGTCAACAAATAATCTAATTTTTTCTTTCGAAAAAGATTTTAATTTTTTAACTAATTCTTTAATATTGATATAATTAATAATTTTAGTTTCTATCCAATCAGTATTACTAATTGGTAACACTGCTCTAATAAATCCATAAACATTATTATGACCTATTATAACCATATTTTCTTTATTTAATTCCACATAAGCTACATCATTATATTTACTAACAACATCCATAAATTTAATAAATGGATCCCCCGGAAATAAACAATAATTAGTTTCTATAGAAGGTAAACCTTTAGTCTGTTCTCTAAATATTTCGGCTTGTAATTGAAATAAAATATTAACATCTATACATGGATTATTATTATTATTATTATCAAAACATTTATTTTCAAATCCCGTTGATCTCGTCGAATAAGAAGAACAGGATGATGCGGGCGAATATAATTTTTTTAAATTTGGATTTTCCATTTTTTTATTTTTATTAGAAAAAATTTTATTTTTTATTTTTATTAGAAAAAATTTTATTTTTTTATTGTTAAAAAATGATGTTACCAAATGTTGGTGGAGGTGCATATATCCCGAATAATCGTGAATTAGAAATAGAGATAGAAAATTATATCATGAAAACTGGAGACGTTTTATCTGGTCCATTGCATCTTTCTATTCTTCCGCAACAAAATACAGAGTTGACAAATAAACAATATGTTGATACACAAATCAATGACTTAAAAGAAAAATATATAAACGATGTTTTGGTTCCACTGATGAATGAATTGAAGTTGCTAAAACTTAATGACAAATCATTAAACGAAAAATTATTAAAACTTGATAAAAAGGATAGAGAGCTAGAAGCAGATATAGCAAAACTTTTTAAAAAGATTTCAGAACAATCAAAAATTTTAATATTACTTTCTATAAAGTTAAAATCTGCAGTCATTAAAAATAAACATCAGATACAACTATTGAAAAAACAATTAGAAGATGAAATAGAAAAACTACCTGAAAGAATTAAAAAAAATTTAAAGCAGTTACAAACTACATTCCAAAAAAGTGTTGATGAATTAAGTTCTAAAATTACTCAACAAATGAAAAAGATGAATAGAATAATAAATGAAGTAAACTCGCTTAATCAAAAAGTTGATAGAATGAAAACTCTTAAAATCAATTTAGAAAATGAATTAAAGAAAAATTTACAAGAAAACTCTAAAGAAAATAGAGAACAGTTAGATTCTGTTAAAAGACAATTAGATGTTCTTAAAATTAAGTTAAATGCACTTAAAACGGCGTTGAAGATGAATCAGGAGAAAATGCAAGTTAATAGAAAAGAAATTAAAGTACATCACACGCTGCTTGACGCAATAGATAAAGTGCAACAGTCAATTAATAAAGTTATCTCGAAGTTGTTGTCCATTCACAAACGTAAATCTTAAACGGACCAAAGGTCCTCGAGGCCTTAGCCGAACATAGATATTTTTCCCAAAAGTCAAATTTAATCCTAAAAAATGCCTATAATTTAAAAACACAATCTTAAACATTTTGCATCAAATAATAAAATTGCCCATGAACCATCTCAGAAACCAGTGTACCATTATGATAGTGTAGAAACTGTCGGAACACAAAAGTTCCTAGGCACCGCAGGTGCCGTCCAAAAAGAAGGGGATGGCATCTTTTCTGGTATTGGTAGTATCGTTAACTTAATTAAAAATAATAAAGATTTGATTACATCTGCTGCAAAAGGAGCAGCTGCTATAGGTAGTACAGCTAGTGCAATATCAAATGCTGTTAAGTCTCAAAACGAATTAAAACAACTAGAAACTATTCGTAAACTTAAGAATGATTCTGAAGAACTAAAAAATTTAAAAAAACTTTCAGAGGAAACAAAAAACAAAATTGCTAACATAGCTGTTGGGGAAACCTTGAGGAGCGGAGCTCCGTCTGATAGTAAACATAAGAAGAAATCAGGCGTAGCCATAAAACGTTCAATTGAACCTACGGTTCGTTCAATTGAAGAAATAAGAGGTAATGGTATTAATAGCAACCTTCGGTCTAACCAGCAAAGCTGTAGCGGAGCTGGTCTAGCAAAATTCTAAAGTTATGTTTTTTTTTTAGTAAAATTTTTTAGTAAAATTTTTTTAGTAAAATTTTTTTAGTAAAATTCTAAAATTATATTTTAGCAAAATTTTTTTAGTAAAATTTTTTTTTAGTAAAATTTTTTCTGTCTGTGAGAAAAAACAAAAAGTCAAATTATTTTTTATAAAAATGTCTTCGCTTATCGAAAATAAATTTAGATTAGACGATCCTCCGTTCGTCAGTTACAATCAAAAAAAGAATGACTATATAAGAATTGCTATGAATCCCGGATCTTCCAGTAGAGTAAATACTGGAGGTGATTTAATTTTTGAAGTTGATAATCAGCAGAGTTATTTATATCTACCTGATTCATTTTTACACTGTGAATATTCTTTGTATAGTGATGCCAATTTTACAACACCATTACCAGATAGCGATAATATTGCACTAGAGAATAATTTCTTTCCAAGATTATTTACACAAATGCGTTTAGATGTTGCAACTCAAAATATAGAAACAATAAGTGATTCTCCAGGTGTAATTGATACAATGCTTAGATTTGTAACAATTGGTGAAAATAATAAAAAGTATGAAATCGAAGGTTGGTTTCCTGATACTAATGATGGTATAATTGTTGATGATTTAACTCACGCTGGAACAGATGCAGCAGGAATTGCGAAAGATGTAGAAAATATTGCAAAACATTTAAATAAAACAAATAATGATGCATATAAAGAAAGACGTGAATTTAACAAGAAAAGTAAACAGACAGTAAATTGGTCATTGTCTCCATTATTCGGATATTTAGATTATGATAAAATATCATATCAATTAAAATTTAAATTAATAATTCATCGTACAGCAAATAATGAATTAATCTTTTTTGGTAAGACTGGAAAAAAAGCATATTTAAAAATTGATAGACTTGAATGGTGGATTAAGCATATTACTCCTAGTTTAGAGATTGAAACAGCTATTGCAAAAAGATTAAATACTAACAAACCAATTCCAGTAAATTTTCTAAAGCGTACTGCTAGTTCAGTAACTTTTTCCGAACAAAGATTTAACTGGCATTTTACTAGAACTGCGAATACTCCAAGATATTTATTACTAACTTTTCAAAGAAATAATTCTCCAAGTTTTGATAAGAACAACAATCTTTTTCATATTAATACAATTCGAAGTTTACAAGTTTCATTAAATCAAACCCGTTATCCAATTGATCCATTAAGATTTGACGATAGCAATAATCAATTTATGGAAGGATATGATTCTTATCGAAATCTTTGTATAGAATTTGGAGTTGAACCACAATTAACTCCTGGAGATTGGAGACATTTATATCCTGTTTTCTGTTTCGATTTAAGTGCACAATCTGAAAATATTATCAAGAGTGGCTGTGATGTAACAATTAATATTGAAAAAAAGATTCCACAACTTCATTGATGGCTTATGGTTTATTGCTGGAAGATGTAAAATATTCTATTGAAATTCTTAATGGGAAGATGACTAGGATAGGCTAAAGCCAGAGGAGCTTCGCTCTGATAAGTTAATTAAAATTTTTTCATAACTAGAATAGATTAAAAAATTCTTAACTTAAAAATTTTTCGTAACTAGAATAGATTAAAATTTTGATATCTTAAAAATTTTTCGTAACTTAAAATTTTTTAGTAACTTAAAATTTTTTTATTAAAAATGTCGCAAGCGAAAAGTAATATTAATAATAAAACTGTTGAATTAAAATTACGTAATATTGTTGACAAAAATACCCCTAAAACTATTACGATTAATAAAAAAAAGTATTACATAAGTAAACCAATGATAGAGAATATTCAATTACAAGAAGAAAAGAATGGCGGGATTCTCCCATTAATTCCACTAATAATAGGTGGCATAGCTGCAGCAGGAAGTGTTGCAGGTGGGAAAGCTGGTATTGTCCAAGCAGTAAATAAAAATAAATCAGAGAAGGCAGCATTAGAAGAACAAAAACGTCATAACAGACAGTTAGAGAAAGTTGCTAGGGGAGAAGGAATAGTAGATAATTTTATTAGTAAATTAAAATTAGTTGATGAAGGAAAACGAGTTCTTAAAAATATTCTCCACAATGTTGATGATTTAATTGAAATTAAAGAAACTAAAGATGGTTCTGGAATATATCTAAGTCCTAGTATGATAAGGTAATAACCTCAGACCCTTTGGTTCTTTTCGGTAAAACATTCATTTTATTTTATCTTTTAAATTTTTTTTATCTTTTAAAATGAATTCTAAAAATTCCGAAAATTTAATTAAATTAAAAATTTCTAATTTAGATTTATTGAATTATCTATTAAACAAAAATAAAAACTCAAATTGTAAAATTTATGAAGGTAACGACGACAAACAAAGTTTGGCTACTACCTACGGTGGTGACATACAAAAAACATTAGAAAACTTTCCTGGATTTATTTGGAGTAAATATTCGAAAGAAAAACATCTTCCTGGTCATTCATATACCGGTCCAGGAACTCGATTAGATATAAGACTAGATGAGAATAATAATCCGAAACCAGGTGAAGAACCGATAAATAGAGTAGATGCCGCAGCTTACAGGCATGATTTAGCTTATCGAAATCATGATCTAAGTTCTCGACATGCAGCTGATAAGAAGATGATTCAAGAATTAGATAGTATTCAAAATCCTACATTTAGAGAAAAAATTGAAAGAATGTTTGTTAAGAAAGCTTTACAAACTAAAATATTATTCGGCCAGGGTTTAAATGAAACGACAGCAAAGCTGTCTGAGAGCAACGCTCAAACTAATAACTCTGAGAGCAACGCTCGAACCTACGCGTCTGAAATTCATAAAGAATACAGAAGGCCTAAATATTTATTGAAAGTAAAAGTATTTAATAAAGATGATATTTGGAGTGCTGATCTTATTCATATGCCGAATGAAAGGGACTACAAATACGCATTGACCGTTATAGATTTATATACACGATACGCTTGGGTAAAGCCTTTAAAAAATAAAAGTGGTCTATCAGTTAAATATGCGTTTGAAGAAATCTTTAAAGAAAGTAATAGAAAGCCAAGGAAATTGTTTGTGGATAAAGGATCGGAATTTTATAACAGAAACGTTCAGCCACTATTTGAAACAGACGAAAGTCATCGCCAAGGCTCAGTTTATTCAACTGAAAATGCAGGGAAGGCCGTGGTGATAGAAAGATTCAATCGGACGTTAAAAAATAAATTATTCAAGAAATTTACTGAGCAAAGAAATCAGAAATGGTTGAAGATAATACCAGGAATTGTGGAAGAGTACAATAATAAAGTTCATTCTGGTATTGAAGAAACTCCAAAGAATGCTTCTGACGACCCTGATCTAGTACGAAAGAAAATATTCGAGAATAATAATTTGAATGAGAGTAATCCGAATTTGCAGAAACTTAAGCCGAAATTTAAAATTGGAGATAGAGTTAGAATATTTAAATATAAGAATAAATTTGAAAAAGGCTTTGTTGGCTATTGGACTAAAGAAATATTTGAAGTTTCTAAAATAAATCAAAGTTATCCGATTACTTATGAAATTAAAGATTTAGATAATGAGGATATCAGAGGTCGTTTTTATCAAAATGAATTACAGAAAACAGAGCTTTAACCTCTAGGTGGCGCTTTAGCTAGCTTCGCTTGAGTTATAGATTGTTTAACTCTAACATAATATCTAGAAATGATACTCCTTTTTGTAATTTGTACAAAACGTATAAACATAATTGTCCACAATAGGTAGTGCCTGGTGTTTGAATTTGAAACGTATTGTATGTTCCCGTTCCAAGTAATTCTTTTACTTCATTTGTAGGGGGCAAACCGTATGAATCGAACCAATAGTTCTCAGCCTCCGGGCGATCAAAATAATAGTTCTGCTGATGATTTTTAACGCCTGCTGACCAATGTACACCTTTTTCATTTGACGTATGAAGATTTGTTATGAAATTTACAGTTATTGATGGAACTTTGTTCCGTGAACTGAAGGTTCCTGATGGCCTATTTTTAGGAATTGTAATTCATCCCTCATCAATATGTGAAAATTCTTTATTCCAAATCGATTAGCGATTTTCTTTAGGTCGAAATTCGTTGTCGTTTGTGTTCCATATAATTTCAAAAACTCATTTATGTTGCTCATTTTATAATAAAAAAATTTCTTAAGGGACCCCTTGAAGTCAGAGGGGGGGAGGGGGTATTGATTTAAAACTGTTCTCTAATGATGTCTTTCCTTACTACTTGGGGGGGGGGGTATTGATTTAAAACATTTTTATAATGATGACTTTCCTTACTACTTGGGGGGGGTATTGATTTAAAACTGGTCTCTAATGATGTCTTTCTTTACTACTTATTCAATTTTGAAATGATTTAATTTAATCTAAATTTAAACGTTACATTGTTGCATTGTGTTAGTGTTTAACTACATAGAGTTAGTGTTTCGCACATCTTTTATCAATAGTAATTCATTACTCATCAATATGTGAAAATTCTTTATTCCCAATTGCTTAGCAATCTCATTTAAATCGAAATTTAATGTGGTTTTGTTTGCTGTATATTTTTTGGAAGTCCCTGATGTTTCTCATTTTAAATGGAATAAAATCTATTTCAGACATTTCTCAAAAGAATTGCCGTGTAGCAGCTGCTAAAATTGTGTCAGCTGATACGAGTGAAGGAAATCACAGACAATAGCTCATGATACGGGTTGTGAAATCTCATTCACACTATGAGAACAAAAGAGCAAAATACAATCTAAACACAATAGACATATGAGAGAGAAGAGAAATGAATGAGCATTTCTCTTCATTTTGGGTTTCCATAACAATCATTCATGCGACATTGCTTTGAATGGAAAAATACACCAACTGTCGAACCGATGTCAGAAAGTTTGTCGACATGGCTGTCGACATGGTTCGATAGTTGGTGTATTTTTCCATTAGCGTTCAAGGTCATTCTATTAAAAGCATATGGGAATTATTCTCATTGAAGACAAGCAATTGTTTTAAAGAATGCATGTCATTGTGAATACAATATTCCTGTAACAGACAGGATCGAGAGAGAGAGAGAGAAAGAAAGAAAGAAGTCACGCTGCTCCGTAAAAGTTTAATTGAGATAACGAAGGATATATTCTTGCGGTTTCTTCCATTTCTGAAGTTCCTTCCACTTTTGTTTCATCCACTTTTGTTTCTTCCATTTTTAAAGAAATATTATTAGTCACATGATATATTTTAAAAACCTGAAAGATGGATAAAATTCATGAATTTGAAATTCTCAACTTTTATGATTTTCGGTGTCCTGGAACGGTCATGATTTTGGGGGTGAAAATTGTAATTCTCAAATTTGAGATTCTTAACTTTTATGATTTTCGGTGTCCTGGAGCGGTCATGATTTAAGCGAGAAAATTGTTATTCTCAAATTTTGAGATTCTTAACTTTTATGATTTTCGGTGTCCTGGAACGGTCATGATTTAAGCGGTGAAAATTGTAATTCTCAAATTTGAGATTTTGAAAAATTTGAAAATTGGGTATTTTTAAAAACGCCCAAATTTGTGAATTTAGGTCTTCATAACCTGAAAAAGGGTTCAAATTCATGAATTTATGTCGTTTTTAAAAAGTACCATTTTTGAAAAAATGGTACTTTTTGAATGGACTAAATTCATGTATTTAGGTCTTAAAAACCTGAAAAAGGGTTCAAATTCATGAATTTATGTCGTTTTTAAAGATACTATTTTTTTGAATTTTAGGTGTCCTGGAACGGTCTTTTGCCCATTACTGAGATGGTGGCATTGTTTCATATGGTATAGCCTACTATTCCCTGGGTTGGTATATTGTGTCGATTTGCAGCAGTCATTAACAACTATTTTTCAAAATTCGAATTAAAAATTGGTCCGCAAAGTCATAATTGAAAGTGGGCGTGCACTGGTTGTAAGAATATCTCAAGAATTCAATAGAAAAAATTCTAATTATAGATGGATGATCTTTATACGGTTAAGAAACCTAGCGCTTTTGTCGAATAAACACATTGGAAGCTTCTTCACCGACAATAATTTCTCAGATAAGTGAATAGTCGCTCGAACTTTTCAATTAATTATTAAATGACACATGTGATATAGTGTGATGATATTTTGGAAACTGATATTCGAAAGCATGTAAAGATTTTGAAAATTGTTCAAATATAGTGAACAGGGGAGCCCTTTAAAGTAAAATGAATACTCTGAGATTTCTTGACCTCTGATTTCAAGTTGGAGCAATGTATGTTCTGTAAATCGACATTGCAAGTTGCATATGTGACTGATAATACTCTTGATAGATTATAGGAGCGATATTTCAAAATGATGAGCGTACAGAACGTTTTAAAGGATTTCTTTCTTTGTCATCCTGTCGCCGCAGTATTTTGTAAATTCACTATTGCTTTTGTGTATGATCTTTGGACAAGGGGCAGCAATCCAGATCAAAATTTGGCTTGATAAATATAAATACAAATAAGAAAACATGGAAAGCTCGCACAATTTGCGTTTTGTCCCATCTTAGTTCCCCCGGCGTGTGCCATAATTTTCATGCAATTTCCATTGTAGGACTTTCTATGGTTCTGTTAATTTCTATGCTCTCTCTCTCTCCCTCCCTCTCTCTCTCTCTCTCAGCGTTTGTTTCTTTGCTGACCGTTAATTTTCTTTTCTCTTTCACAAGATGTTGAATATCTCGTTTACGAAACGAAAATGGCGTAGGCTGACCGGCTACATATATACATGTACATGTACACAAGAAATATGAACTATGAACATGAGAACGCACATAGGAACGACGCAGGGAACGGCACACAGGAATAACGAGGATAAGATACGGGCACATGGGTTAGATTGAAACGACGAAACTTTAGATACATTAACATATACGCGTCATGCCATTATCGGAATTCGGAATTGAATCTCATTATGGAATTGGAATTGAATTGAACTATTTCGACTGGAATTGAATTTTCTGCTCTGGAATTGGAATTGGAATTAAAAAATTTCAGTAGAATTTTTCCAGCTCTGGGCAGTTATGACATGACATCAATGACATGATCAGCTATGATGTGATTATGAACAATTTTTCTAATCACCAAATTACTTCATTTAATTAGGCACACCACACTGTTTCCTAAACCAAGCAAGTGTCTCGACTGACCAAGTGAATAAGTTCAGTAATCAATTACATGAGCTTAAGCAGCTTACGGTTAAATATGATGAGAATAAGCAAGAGATAAAAGAGCTTTTCGAGTTGCGCAACGATTTAGGAAACGGACATTTCCATAATTCTTTGAGATGTTCAAAATCAATGCAGAAGATTATATGTCTCTCGATAAACTTTATCAGTCAAAAAATTCAACATATTGCGGATAAGACAGACATAGAAAATATGGCAATTTTTTTAGCAGTGATAATATGATTTTGATGGAACCACAATTTTAAATTGCTAATCTGAATCAAACAAGCAGACCATCTTCTAGTCTATTTATCGCGTTCTTATGTTAGCTAACTTTACAACTTGGTATCACATGAATAAATTGAATCCACGTTTTTGACTTTTGATGAATGGAAATATACTTTGTCTATCTATGAAACACTTTTAATGAACTTACCGAAAATCCGGCTTTGCATTCACATCTAAATGCGCCAGGAACATTGATGCAAAGTCCGTATTGATTATGGCAGTCATCCATATTTTGTGCACACTCGTCAAAATCCTGACAATTGGTATAGCCAGTCCCATTGACTCTTTTCTCAAATCCAGATTTGCACGAGCAGACGTAGGAACCTGAGGAGTGATGAAAATTTATTCCATTTCTTGTATATTACTATTGAAACCAAATTTATTTTGTATCCCTTCAAGTGCATTACAAGATGAGTAAACACTTTATCTTGCCAACATGCTGTCAATAAAAAGAAGTTTAACCAATCAGTCACTTGTCAACTCTATCAAAAACGATTGGTAATCTCCTATGTCGCTTATGTTTCGTAATTCCTGACGCCTTAAGCGTGCCTCGGGTTTCTGTTTTGAGTCCTTATTTGCTTATCTGCTTCGCTGGCTCACTGTCGCTCTCTTTCCGTTCTCAGCAGCGCTATATGCAGATGGCCTTTTACTTATTGAACCTCTACAGTATGCAATTTCCCCAAAAATGATGAAGCTTTAACTTGATTACAACCCCATTCATAGAGGTTTGGACGGTGCTGACAAAGTCGGGCTTTTCTCGACTGTTGTGCACTTTTAGTTCGGTTGTCCTTCCTGTCGACTTCCACATACTCGGGGCACGACATCTGGACCAAGAGATGGCTAGGCCAAGCACTTAACCACTGCGCCACGAAAACCTGATTTCTCCAATAACGTGATGTATATAAAATGCTGTATTCCAAATAATCGACTTATCTTCAAAATGGAAATGTCCACCCAGATGATCATATCACGCACTGCATCCGCCCGCGAATCGCTCCCAGGACATCTCAGTCGCGGAAACATCAAAATCTTTGGAACCCTTTGGACTGATACCTTGATCGTGGGACATCAACTTTAAAATCATTCTCAAGACTGTCTCCCAACGATCGCATGTTGTGAGAATTTGGTTCATTATTTCTTCACTTGTTCTTTTTGTTGCCGAATGCGTCTTTTCTTCTGCGCTACTTACCAGCAAAAATTGAAATATTGCTGGATCTTCTATATAAGTTATTTTATATATTTATTCGAACAAATTACATAGCGCTGTTCCCAAAAAGGCTAACAGCGCTAAAACGTACAATTAAGTCACAAAGAACATAAAGTCATCATAAAATTCAAGAAAAAGCATTACACAGCAAAAATTTCTGACGCTTGAAATTTGGCAAGCTGCTCGGATTTCACATGTCTGAAGGGATGCAGTGACACACGGAAGGTCCATAGAAGCAAAAGTACGACAAAAAAGTGTGGATCCTTTACCAAAACTCAATCACCACATTTGCTGTAAACATTATCACTGTTCTTAGTTTCCAAGTTTATATGATTTACGCAAACATAGAATTTTAGACTTTCTTTCAAAATGTGAATGTCTTAAAAGTCATCTTTTGAATGACCTCATGCCCATTCGTACCGCGCAATGGACATTTCAATATAGATCACGTTTCTTCTTCAAAAGGAATGCAATCATTCCTTCCATATTCAAGTGTTTTTAATTAATACTGAGTTCTACTCTACATAATGTACTTACTACGAGCAGGCCTATATACTCGCACAGTTATATGCAATATCCTTTACCTGGATTGTTCGTACATGATCCGTGTGCAAGATCACACTTGTGTGTCCCCAACGCGCACTCGTCAACATCCACGCAAGTCAATTTGTCAGATTTGAGAACAAAACCATCTGAAATCAAACTTTTCTGATTAAAAGCGACATAGCTAAATCCAACAATCTCATTGTAACACTTACCGGCACAGACACATCTGTAGGACGGAGTTGCATCGTGACAAACAGAAATAGTTGGAGGATAACATAAATTCAGAGTGGCATTGGCACACTCATTAATATCTAAAAATGCAGAAGTTACCGGTGAGAGGCATTGATTAAAGAAAAAAACAAAGTATACTAAAAATGATGAATATTGAAAGAAGTCCTGCTTATGCTATGAGACGAATAGGGCACATGACTCTTATTCATGCGACCGATTTATATTTATCCCACTCTCATTCTTTGTGTGAGTAATTAGCAGGGGAACAGAGTGTACATTTTTTTTGAAAGTCTTAGACTTGACCTACCCTATACACCAGGTTGCTTCATATCAGTCAAGCATCAGAGCGCGGCGGGAGTACAATCATTCTCCCTTCAGATCCATTCAGAAACAAAGTGTACATGCAAGTCGAAAATGATTTTTGGATGATCCAGTGCGGATTCTACTTGAGGGCGGTTTGCATGAATTGATTCTAGAGATTTAGATTCAACTGTCTCGATTTTCTACCGATGAAGTCGAGGAGAAAGATGATTGCGACAGTCACGAAGAACTCCAGGTGCAATATTTGCAAGAAGAAGAACTAGAAGTCTATGTTGAGTGACGATGTGATGCTGACAAACTTGTTTTTCGATTTGTTTTCTTGACCAACTGTTTTCTTGACAATCCATGTCAAAGACAACCATTAAAGCGCATCTAAACAAGCAGCAATATTTGATGATGATTGAAAGATTGTCAGGATTATGTAATTGCACTACAATGGCAGCAGTTTTATAACAAAATAAGTGAAAACTTCTTAAGAGATAAAATCAGGTGAGGGTCCCATTTAAGGGAAGGTTATATGAGTATCGTTCGATTCTTGTGCGGGTTCTATTCGAGAAACTTTGGTATTCAATAAAACAGAAAAACGCATTCATAGCTATGAGAAACTCACTTTCGCAAATTTTTCTGCCGGTAGAATCTGTCCGCAGGCTAAAGCCGGGTCGACACGAACATACAGGTGAGGCGGTGCTGGAGGATCGCCCACAATTACCATTGATACAATTAGCTGTTTCAGCAGCCGTACATGTCTGTCAAAGTGAAAATTACTGAATTTTTATACGTTGCTACAGCATTCATTCACATACGAGTATAGTTCATCACTCAAGAAAGTTGTGAGTTGTCATATTTGTTTTTACGATCAAAGGTTGGATATTTCAACATTTGAATGCTTTCGAAGACTTAATCATACTTTTCTTGTACAACGATGTGTCGGTTTTCAAAATAAATGTCGGTCTCAAGGCGACTGACTTCAAGGTTCTTGATTATGAAGGGGCTTGTGACTTTGACCTCGTAGCAAGTACCGTCATTCGAAAAGTAAATACACTGTTTGGTTCATATCAATTTCAAAAATGGTACATTGGGCAGTAACGGGGATTTTTCCGGAAGTGATTTTCAACATGTATATTCAAGTTATAAAATTGTTGACAGAAATACTGTCATTCAATGTAACTCCAATAAGCTGGTTCAAAAAATAGCTCCCTACTTTTCCCCTAAAAAACACTGCGAGGTGTAGCTCCATAACTTTTTTATTGCCAGGACATGAAATATTAAAAGAAATAATGAGGAACATTTACAAACAAGCAATTTTTAGTTGATCGAATATATTGCTCATCAAGTCTACTAACATTAGTACAAGACATTAAGCAAAAATGTAAACATTAGGATCGTGCGACTTTTTTGATGGCGAGAACACATTACTTATGTGGTGAACATCAATTGCCAAGATTTACATTCCAGTATAAATACACGGACCGTAAAACAGTATTGTAATTGAAACGATGAAGTAGAAATCACATTTCTCTGTTCTGCTGTAGACAGACAATTCCAGAACTTGCATGGAGTAGGTTTGACTGTGAGTAAAATTTTGGCAAAGACTTTTCAATAGCTATGCATGCATTAGGCCTACTTTTCTTAGAACTCAGTTTCCTCCATTAAAGTGTACGGGTAATCTGCTACTCCGACTTTGTCGCAATCAAAATGAAAATATTTTACAGTCAGGACAAAATTACTGAAATATTTTCTGTGCGCATAGAGCAATGTTGGAATCAGTTGCAACCATACTTTTAAAATGATAAATTGTAATTTTCCTGAAGTAGCATTTTTGATGTCTATTCATGCATGAGATTCCGGCGACACGTCATTTCCGGAAAATCCTAGATGACCACATTTTCACTCAACTTCTTCTAGTCCCGATGCGAACTGCTACTAATCTGATTAGCAACACTGATATTCGTAATACATGCTGAGTAAAAGCGATTACGGCATAAGTTAGGTTACTTATAGATTGAAAAAAGGCGATCATTCCTACTATGGCTGGATAAGTACCTCAACAGAGGATAATGAGTATTTCGAACGCCGGAGATTCAAATCAATTGAAAGCATCTACCTTAGAGATTCGGATATATACTAGAGTCATTAACCTGGTATTCTCTAGTTGTTATGGCTATAAGTTACATGTTAAGATGCGTGTTTTTCACATTGCTAGCAACAGGTGTGTAAGTCATCCTACCTCAACAAAAGATAGATAGATCTAGGACAGAGGTTCCCAACCTGTAGTGCGCGTGCCACTGGTGGTACGCGACGGCTCATCAGATGGTACGCGAGTACCTGCCCGAAGTAGGCTACATGCATCACGATGATAATTTAACCTATTCATGTCACAAACCAAAGTAGGATAAGTGTTTGTCAGCTTGAGAAAATTAGATCGACGAGAAAATTCGATGCAATTTATCACTTTTCAGTCTCAAAAGACGAAGATTGTCTTGTGCATAGATTTCATCTTGTCACATCGAACTTGGTATTAGGTTGTTTAGATATCAATGCGACAGGCGATGCAATGACATCTATTGAGCAGCCGACAGGTCGAAATCGACAGAAAAGCTATGCATTTTAGATTATGCTTGAAGTTCAACACACCAAAATCATGTATTTTGAAAATGCTGATGGCATAGAAATTTACATAATTCAACTTTGGCAAACCTATGTTTCTTAAAAAAAGATACACATCCTGCATTTGATCACAGAGATTTGACACAGAATCTTGAAACAGCATTCCTGTACATGTAGATGTAGATATCTACGAGATCTTCAGAGATCGATTTCAAAAAAAAGCAATAAAAAGAATTATCTTTCCTAACATAAAAAGAATTTCTTTGATACTGCGTGGTACGCGGCAAACGTTCAAGATCTCAAGTGGTACCGAGACATTAGAAGGTTGGGAACTTCTGATCTAGGAGATAAGTGACGAAAAACAACAATGTAGGAACGTTTGTAAATTCCATGATTGGAATGAGTGACAAGTACAATGACAAAGATTTTCGATGTCGCAATTTTTGTTGCTTTGCGGTGTGCAGGCTGAAATGCCACTTTGTGTATAATAAAATTCTCATTTGCATCAAGGAACGCGTTTTATGACTGCAAAAATAAAGACACGCTATCATGACTTATTATGGAGGAAAAATCCTTTAAATTTTCACATTTTTATAAATCATGATTGATGTTGGAGAAGAGCTGCATGTGAGCAATAAACCCTTACTTCCACAACCCCTACCATTTCTTCATGCTTTTGGACGTATTTCGAGACCCAAAACAATCCATCGCAAATTTCCGGAATTCGGATATTTTCGGAGGAATCTCATGCATGTGTTCATTTACCTTTTAGTGAAGACAGTAGAGCTTAAATTTTAGTGAAGCCTTGCTGTTATTTGATGTATAATTTTTATTCAATTTCGTGGTTAGGACCACATCATGAAGAACCACATCGATGATCATTGCCTCATGGAATCGTAGATAAGCAATATCATGGTCCTTGTCTACGATGTCCACAGATATTTCATTATTACCACGCGCTGCTCTAAATCATTATAAATCGATGAATCTGAGTGGTTAATATGCTGTTGTTATTCGCGTGTGTAATTTCCGTGCAGAGCTACGAATCTAGCATTGCTCTCCATATGGCGAGCCCAGCTTGCTGATCTTGCAGAAACAGAGCGCCGATTTTAATCCGGAAGGCCTTTTCTACCGACACAGGTAGTCTTTTTCAACGGTGGACCAAAAGGCCTTCCAGATTGAAATCGGAGTTTTGTGTTTGCAGGATCAACAAGTTGGACTACACATATGGTAAACATGCAACTACAAGCCCCATTCTTTCAAAGAATGTAATATTGTTGACACCTGCTTGTGACTTTGTATATTACAAGTTCTTCAAAACAAATCATTTTGTTGCGGTTTCTGAATGATTCCCATATACAAGTTATCTCTATAGTTGGTGGTGTTTGTTCAATGCTTTTCTTCGAATAAGAGATCGATGGGAGATTCTCATTGAAACTCCCAGAGAGAAAAATCGAAACCTTGAATCCACCACTCAACAGCAAATGTAAAAATAGTGATTACCGCCATCTTCTCTATACCAACATTTAAATTTTATATTCTTACGCTTTTAAGTACTAACCTTGTATGCATCATTTTCTATTCCTGATGATATATTGAAATATTGAATGAAAATTGCACATTAAATTGCAGCAAGGTTTATTTATCTTCAAAACATTGCTATGTCAACTTGTGGATCATGATAATCAGTTTAATGATGGACAGAAAGTATCAGATGCTCAAAAAAATGTTTCAAGGCGGAAAATACTGATACAGTTGATAAGAAAAATCAAACGGAGTGAAGAAACTTACGAATTTAGGTGCACAGGTGATCCTATCTGAATTTAGAGAGAATGCGTTATTACAAGCACATGTGTACCTTCCAATATGATCGACGCATAGCTGAGAGCAATTATTTGTTGGTTGGCAGTCGTCTATTTCTGAAACAAAGGAAAGAAGAATAATGAAATAAAGTATGAAATTTCAAAAGCATCAAACGCGTCAATGATTGATTGGATTGAATTTATAGATTAACTACAGATGCGAAGAATCAGACCATGATATATAATTGTGCCACTTATCTTTGTTGACTACTTAGTTTGGGTAGATGTTCCGTGGGTATGTTCTATAGTTTACTTAGCCATGATCATTAACCGATAAAAATGATGTAGCTCTTCATGTCTTTCAACCGCAAATGTCTTAACGTTGAAAATGAATTATTTACATATTCAAGGAAAAGTCTACCATTATATATATTCCCTAGTGTGCCCAATATCGTCCTCATTTTAACACGGCGAGGACTCCGTTGCAATGGTCACCTTCAGAGAATGGAGATAATCCTCTTGACTATTTTTAAGTCGATGAGGTAGAGATACGTAATCCTTGAGATAAGTCAAACTCATGCAAATCAGAATAAAACTCAGAGCACATACACGTCAGAATCACAGTTTATTGACGAATTCAGGACTATCTAAGATAGTGAAATACACTCTTCATCAGAATTGATGTCATCTTCAGGCTTCTAAATCTGCAGTGAAAATATTATCTTCCACTGGGTAGTGTGATGCTTTTGAAATTGAATGATTAATGTTTTGTGTATCACCTACGGGAAGAATTTTCCCATCAATTGGAAGATCAATAATCTTGAATAATCAATTACCATATTATTGTCAAAAAGATCTGTATGTGACATTAAGAGCGACTTTGATTATTTAACTGCATACCTATGAAAAACAGACATTTCAATTTCACAAAAAGCCTATCGAAACTTCAGTTTCATTTGTGAACGTTTGTTTTAATGGTGTAACTTATTACACAATTGAAAGCTTGATTCCGATATAGTAACAAAAGGATGAATAATAAAGAATATCAGCGTATTAAAACGACAAGAGAAAAATCCATGACAGATATCAATTTCAATAAGATGCATATAATTTGCTAAAATTACAGATTGAGAAAATCCGACATTGCTTTGAAAACAAACTCCAAAGATATCGAAAAAACATCTAAGGAGCACCAACATAGCAGGTTTTCGAAGCTCCGCAGCTAGAGTATCCTGTCAGTACAATGTCGACAGCTGTACATGTATGTGCCTTACCTGCACAGACTCCACTGATCGTTTTGTAATATCCATATTTACAAGTGCAAGAGTAACTTCCAGGGGAATCTACACAAATGGAATTTGGAATTGTAAAGCATGGATCGGTAACTGCAGCGCATTCATCCACATTCACACAGCTTTCATTAGAAAGCCGATGATAACCTGCAAAAAATATCGAAACTGATTGTCAGCCGTATTGTTACTGATTATCATCGTGGTGATCTATGACGGTAGGAAGATGTCACTTTAGGCATTCGGTAGGATTCACTTTCGGGGACAGTTTGTGCAAAGGATGAGCAGAGTCAATGACAATATTGTTGAACAAACAAATCTAGTATAATGTAAGACGTTGATCAAGCGAACGAAAACAGACTGCACCAGTTACACGTATTTGATTACAATTTTATCTGGAGATTTCAGAAATCTGGCCCTGTGTGTCCCATGATTCCCCTTATGTAGTTGCTGCATATCACTAGATCATCTAAAAAGTTCCACAAACTTTAACAATTTTAAAACGAAGATCCTTGTCAGCCGTTGATGCTGCGTTTAGTCGAAAGAAACGTCAAAACGGTCCAAACAGGTTAAACTATAAAAGTATATTATTGAAAGGACTCCACCGCTGAGAAGCTGCTGTTTCACTTTGCCATGAAAATGTGTTCATGAACTACGAGTAAAAATGCATACTTAAATACCATTAACATAGCCTAAACATGCAATTATTTCAAAAAATGAATGGGAGGATTTCTTGAAAAATAAAATAAATAAATGAAAACTGTCTATACTCATAAACAGAATAGGCGTGGAGCCTTTTTTGCATGTGGCCGAGATGTCATGCAATTAGTTACATAGGATCCTTGAATCAATCCTATTTTGGGAGCAAAATATTATACTGGCACAGGTCATTAATGCAATCTTTGATTGGTAATCGATTTAGCACATCATAACTGCATACATATCTATATTTACAATTATAAAATGGTAGTCAATGATATCAAATGAAGGCACTTTGTTTTTGTAATTGGATAATTCTGTACACTTCAAAACAATCACAAGTATTGTAGAGTGCCAGTTCCAGATATTTTAAGCTAGTTTAGACCATTCCGAGTCGTTCGGACGAGCTCTTGTAGGGGCAAAGTCCACAGATGCCAAGGAAATTCCGATGACAGGAAGTCTGACGACATCTTTCCATTCTGTGTCCGGACGAACTGGCACTGCAACATTTTTTTTGATTATCAGTCACACGGCTATGTCAGGATAAACAAACGCAGAGCAGCCTATTGCGCAGTCCCTTAGCTTGCTCAGCCATTATAGATATTCTAGAATAGCTTGGGCCATTTCGAGCCGTACTTGCGAGCCCCTGTAGGGCGAAACGCAGCGTCTACGGCTCTGAAGAAATCTTCGTGCTCAATTTGCTCAAGTCTATGGACATCTTTCTATGCTTCAAGACAATCACAGCGTGTAAATAAAACCGGCTATGAAACTCATCGATTGATCTCAGTTCGATCAATGAAACAGTGAAATAGCTGTGCTGCCTCACTGACTGATCCAGAGAGGCTCGTTAAATTCCTTAAAAGTTGACAATGGGAAATTCGAGCGTATATCTGTCTGACGTGAATCCATCATGAAGGCTGAAAACAACAACTCATAAAAGTGAGCATTACTGGTTGAGGATTGACACAAACCGACATTGTCAAACGTTTCCGAGTCAGTCAATCAGCAGTTTGCAGAAGTTTTAAACGTCAAAAAGAAATCATAGCATTTTGTCGGTCGATCAATAAAGAGCACACAGCAAGCGGATAGGATGATCAAACGCTTAAAAGTAATTGATCCGGCAGTATCAAATGTTGACATTACCAAAGAGTCAAGTAAAATCAGAGAAACAACGCTGAGACGGCGTCTAAACTTCAATTGTGGACTTAAACGAGGACGTGGAATAACGATGAATAATCAACTGCATTGAAATATTGATAACAGTAATCGGTAAAATTATAGTAATATCAGTTCAATTTGAGGACCAAAAGAGAACAATCACAAAATTACGCTCACGCTTCCTTCAGGTGCTAATGACAAGGATTCAAATATTGTGTTGTATATACAATTATTGTGCAATGAAATATGAGGAATTTTCTGACATGCGAATGCAGTAATACTATATATACTACGTGATTACGAAAATATCACATCACATTATAATGTATATTAATGGTGAATATTCAGAAGGGAATTCTTTGACAGCTTTTGCTTTCAATTATGATGCCAAGTAGCCCTTTCAACTTCTGATATTTTGTTCGCCTTTACCTCGGAGTCATCAGAAAGATCAAAGACTGTTAGCAAAGTGAAACTTCGGTTTGTGGAGTAGCTTGCGTTTTAGTGTTATCTTCATTCAAAGACTATTGACTTTGAAACATAAAACTTTCGTAAACTCAACTAGTAAAATTGCAAAATATTTGGCTTGTATACACTCGCATTATAGCCAACATCATCCTGAAAGTATTACCATATTACTTAAAAGCAGTTACACAAACACAGAGAGACTTTATTGAAATGCGGTTATTTCTCCGCTAAGCAACTTTTGGACAACTGCCCGAACTTTATTTAAGTTCCTTTTCCATATTTCCAGTTTAGTCAGTTCGAATCATCTCGTTGGCGTAGTCAATGTATCTGACTACATGTCCGAGATTTTTCTTTCGAGGCTGCTTTCTTTAAAGCAGGGCCCCGCTTGAGCGAGTTTGAACGTACAGGAATTAAGGGGCCGAAACGTGAATCTTGCTCAAGTTCCTGCTGATGACCTCTATTGCTTTTGTCCTCATCAACTTTATCACAGCATATATCAATTATCTGTTTTAGTTGCACTTCATGTAACCTGTGGGAAAGCCAGATCGGTCCTTTGGAGGGATCAAATTCTTTACTTTTCATTATCTTCAGCTTCATCTTCTCACTTCGATTGAAGCATTTGCGTAACACCACACGTGGTTGACCAGTTATCCGCATTAGAAATGACAGGTCTGTTTGTAATTGTATTTGACTGATAGCAGATTGGGATTTAGATAAGTTACAAAGTTTGAAGTATATAAGCAGACACACAAGTGTCATGTCTATAATCACTCCTTTTTAGACGCTAATGTCATAAGTAAGTTGTTAGATTTATAATTTTGTTTAAAACGCAGTAATAAGTTATATTTTTTTTTCTTCTTTCAGTTTTTAGTTAGGTCTATAGTATTATTATTTTTCTTTATGATCTACCGGAGGTTAGCCTCAACCAATTTAATTGTTTATCATTATAATACTGCTTACTTGTTGATCACCATTGTACCATTTCATTGACCAATAACAAAACATGTTAAAAAAATTAATTGAAGATAAACCTTCAGGGTAATGCAGATGGAACAATTGTGTCCATCAATTCTTGAAGAGCTCTCTAACTGTATTAATTTCCTTTTTTAATAACACGCTTCATCAAAACAGAACGTTTAACTTATAGACCAGTATCGGAGAATATGCAAACTATCTTTCGTCATCAACGTAGATACTTTTGTAACTTACCTCTGAGACAAGAACAGTGATAACTTCCGATAGTATTATTGCATTCAGCATTGTCCCCGCATAAATTTAATGTCTGAGTACATTCATTGATGTCGGTACAGGTCGCTCCAACTGCGGCATAACCAGATGAACAGGAACATAGATAAGAGCCTACTGTGTTAGTGCAAATTTGCTGACAAGGAGTAGTTCCATTGCATTCATTTATGTCTAGAAAAAAATGCGCATTGGTCAGTTTCATAGAATAGATTTCTTTAAGAGATAATTTCGATTTAACTTTCGCAATGTGTAAAGATCCGAAATATCTTGAAGAAGCGCTAACCAAAGACTAATACTAACTATTGATGGAAGCTACATTGATATAGCAAAGTCGATTTTACACGATTTTATGCTGTGTATATCATCTATAAGCATCATCTATAAAGGAATCTGATAATTCCTTTTTCGCGCACATTGTGTCGGCAAGCTTCCTTCATACCTGTATATGCTTCATTATGTACTGAATTTTGTAAACACGGAGCCGTTTTGCGTCTTTGACGTATTTTGACGAATTCTTTCTGTAACTTTTATATTTTGAAAATTCATGTATTTTTTTCTGAGTATTATTGTCATTTATGATATATTGTAATGAATGCTTTCCATTCTTGAGGAAATAAACATTCTACCTCTACTACTACTACTACTACTACTACTACTACTACTACTATCTATGTGAAACTTGACTACGATGAAACTATACCCGAAAATGTCAACAATGATGATATCATCGGTCAAGAATTTCCAAAAAGATTGAAGCTTGTGGCTTATGGCTTACGGCTTATCGTGTGTGCCTCCGGCCAAATACATGCATTACTTTCATTCATTATTTTCTGAGAGAGCATTATTTCTATGTGAAAAACATTAGTCTGGGACATATAGTCATAATCTAAAAGTTAACCGTCTTCTCATGTAGAAAAAATGCAGTTTTTAAAAAATCCCATTTGAATATGCGATTTTAAAAACTCTTGGATTGACCAAGTTAAGACAAAGTATCTTGCTGAAATTTTATAATTTGGTGACTGTAGCTATTACATTGGTTGCGTTCACAGCATTCAGTGTGCATGATATTAAAGAAATAATTCATGCATCACTTCTTATTTTAGATGTTTCACATCTACTTCAAAGGAAAATGGGTACTTCAAACTATAGCCATCGTCATTGTTTAATACGAGGCATTATCTTGTTGCAGCATCTACTTTTCACCACATACTCATATTACTTAAAATCATCAGGTTATGCGGAATCCCGGATGAAATCCGGATCATTCCTAACCCGATACGTTAGGATACAGCTCACTGACAAAATTGTTTGTCATACCACAGAAATATTTGACACATTGCATTGATAGATCTATTTGGCATTGTGCAGCAAAAGATTGACCTCACCATCACATCTTTGTCCATTGCCAGAATAACCACTCGGACATGGTGCACAAGTAAATCCTGTGACGTTTTCATTATTTGCCATTTCAGAAGCCGGTACGTCAGTGCATGCTGTCACACATGGCTTCGGAGCGCAACCATCCTCATCAACACCACAATATCGACCTGATAGACCTCGTGTGCAGTTGCATGTGACGTCCGTAAATATCTCAGTCGTGTTATCAACCCATTCGCAAGTGGCATTGTTCTGTGAAATCAAGTTACAATTAGTAGCAGTTTTCATCAAAAAGTGAGACTAGTGAAGCACGAAATAGTTAAAAAAATGAAACACTTTAATACGACACCAACTTTGCCAGTCAAGCACGACTGAACACAAAATCCAACCGCCTACTTCTAACATGAAAGTAGCACAAAATTATCTAAAACATACAAATCGATACAAAACAATTGTTGTAAAACATATGTACGAGTAGCATCTGGAGAAGCCTCGCCAGATAACACGGTCGTTTTCATGTTGTGCTCGCATCACTTTACCAGACACGCTCGCACATTTGCTAGAACACGAATTGTCAACGTATACAGTTCTCCGTGAACGTAGGGGTGCATGCATCCAGGGATCTGTTCTTAGCCCTCTTATGTTCGCTATTGTCATGGATCGGGTGACGAACAGCGCTTGTGTTGGTCTCCCATGGGAGTTGACCTATGCTGATGACCTACTGTTGATAGATACTTCAGTTGAAGTTGTTCTCCTGGAAAAAAGTTTGGCATCAAAAGGAATGGGAATGAACGTTGAAAAGTCGAAGATCGTGGCGCCATGCAAGGTACCTGTAGCAGAGTCTGGAGAGTGGCCATATGGAGTTTGCATACAAGTTTGCAAAATTCTATCAAGTGCGGCGTGTGCGACCACTGGATCCATAAACGATGTAGTGGTGTGAAGGGAACTTTAAACACCATTTGAGAATACATGTCAATACTTTATTATTCCATAATCGTTTTCATTTACGCTTTCAAAGAGCAGCGATAACTTGCTAATTACTACTGGGGCATTAACCTAGACCAGTCAGTAGTGTTAAAAGTAGCATTGAATTAATACCCGGGGAAATTGACTTACTGTGCCAATTGCGTGTCTCAGTTATAAATTTTTGCAGCATCTTTCATCATGCACAAGACAAGTAAAACTACAGTACATGTCAGTCAATCAATTACTGCAAAGTGATCATGTAAATGTGATCAAAAGATATCTGCACCATTCAACATTCAACATTGCAACATCGGCATTCAACTGTGACAAAATTGTTTGGCACGTAGTAATATGCTTTTATCAACTTTGAGAAATAATTATGTTGATTTTTTATTAATTAATTATATCTACGTTTATATCATGCTTGAAATATAATCATAAAAGGCAATAATTTCAACGCATCACTAAATTAACAAAATATCCAATTAATGCTTAAGTAAACTTTCAACTTCATCTCGTCAAACCCACTAGCTTTATAATCCACTGATTCTTATTTACTTATTAAAGAGAGGAGAAATTCTTTCACCTCTGAGAAACTTTATTTCTACAGCGTAGAATAACAAACTGTTGTGGAAGTCACCGTAAAGGCTCTCCTGCCACGCACTTTGCTGTAACACGGTCTACCTCTCGATATAATCCTTGAATTTTTCATATATTAGCTCTTGGAAACTCTGAGGTACCAACTCCAAAAGACGACCTTCTCTATATGCAGTTAGAGACTGTCCAGTTTCACGTGCATTTTCAGCATCCAACTTTGGCTGAAATTCTCGCAGCTGACGTTTGATACAGGTTTTGAGGACACTAAAGCACCTCTCCACTGGGTTGAGCTGGGATAAGAATGGAACATCAAATCTCCGAATCTCATGCTGCTGCTGGACTCCAATGAAATTGTCACCACATCCATGTATTGGGGACTGTCCATATAAATGACACAGGCCTCATCTCCAGTTAAAGCAGACAAATCCGCGAAGTGAGCCGCCGCTCTACCAATATAGGGCTCGTGGTGAATGATTGTACCAGTTTCATCAACAGCTAAACTGATGTTGATATTCTTTCCCCGAAAGTTACGGATCCTTGCCATTGCTCGGGAACCTATTCGGCTCTTTCCTTGAGTGCGTCCGGTATATTAATCATACTCGCATTCATCTAACTGTACCGCTCTTCAGAGCTCTTGTTGATAGTCTAAGCAAAATTGTCGTCGCCTTTCAATGTTTTCTTCTGTGTTTCGGACAACAGGTTCATTTCTTACCAGTTTAAGTGAATACAGGCATCCATCCAAAATACGACTGATTGTACACTCCGAT
This sequence comes from Prostheceraeus crozeri, assembly GCA_907163375.1. Classification (NCBI taxonomy): domain Eukaryota; kingdom Metazoa; phylum Platyhelminthes; order Polycladida; family Euryleptidae; genus Prostheceraeus; species Prostheceraeus crozeri. Next base: position 217,361 of record CAJQUW010000103.1, read on the forward strand.
ACAACATTGTTTACCTTTTCTTTCAATTGCTGCAGGGTAATCCTTTTCCTAATGATTTTCCTCTACGAAATTCACAAGCGGTTCTTCTATTTGTGTGGTGGGTTTCGTAAATGATTTCCGTCTTCCTCCTTGAGTGTTCTTTTCAGTTCGATTGCTCTTAATTATCATGTATGCAGTTGTTCTTTTGATTCCAAGGTCTTCTGCCAAAGAAATAAAATCACCTCCTCGAGCTGCTTTCTCTATAATGGCTTTACGCTTTTCGTTGCTTATTTGGGAGCTTCTTCTTCTGTTCGGCATACTTTAAAATTGTCTCTAAAATTTCACGTCGGGATCGGAAAATCGGTGAAACAACGGGCAGTGAGTCATGAATTCCACAGTGTGAATTCCACTCAACCGTAATGAACGACGAATAAATGCTTCGTAATGAACGACTGCTTGTTGGCAACTGAACTATGGGATTCTTTCATCAATCTAATGCAAGATTCGATGCACCACTCTCACTCAGTTCAATCCAGTGGAGGGATGCTACAGTGAATTTAATGAGTATTTGAATATCTCAAGTGCGTAGATCTCGTGATTATAATGATTTCAATGAAAATGTAGGCCTATAATGTAAATTTAGGTATTTATTCAATAACAAATAAACATTTGGTACTTCTCAAAGTTGATAAACGTGTATTACTACGTGCCAAACAATTTTGTCAAAGTTGAATGCCGAATGATGTAGTACCTAGTTTCTACACTGCTCAATTCAGCAACCGAAATCTCAAGTCAGTTATAAAAACACTTCCCAAATCAACGATGCAAAATCTCAGATCATTTGGTTGTGCTATTAGTCTAAGTGGGTTTTCACCATTGACTCATAGATATTGTCCAATTGTCTTGTGTGATTACTTTTTCATTTTTACGATGTCTTGTTACCGCATTTCAATAAGTGAGAATAATCTTCTTTAGTCATAATAGTGTAAAATCATGAGAAGAAAGCAGTATAAATATCCAAATATGATGCCCTCGAGCAGAACGGCATCATGTTATTTTAGACCAAAACAGGAATCCACCGACGCCACGAATCGGCTATTGAGTAGCGCCCTTCTTTTATTCCTGTAAGATTTCACTTTACTTCTATTCTTCCCCCTCCACCACATTTTTCAAGTTTCAAAGTTAGTCACATTGGGCTTACAATAGACTTGATCTGTCATTGAGTGACACTACAACACGACTGAGAAGACTTACTTGAACCCTGGGATGAAGGATTAGTCCCTTGGATATTCAGTTAGAATACAATGTACAGCTATGATCATGAACTTCGTGTGATTGTTGTCTACAGACAAACGACGAGCAGTTGTCTAATTCTGAGGCTGTACATGTTCTACAAGTCAGATAAGAGTAGTTTTACACACTCAAAGTCATGCGACGTTAATGAGGCTACCCGTAGGAGCAAGAGAAGATAGTTGACGATGCAATGTGGGGGGGGGGGGAATAGAAGTACTGATTTCACCGAGTCGGAATGTCTAGAGAAATGAAATGCGAAGACAAATATATGATATTCTATCAGCTATCATCTACGCACTGTTTCACGACTTTCCGTATGCCGCAAGCCATAAAGCATCCACTGCAAGTTCGAGATCGTAACGTACATGAAAATCCAATATCGATGACATCATCACTCTTAGTGTTTAATTGCAGGTGTGGCTAATTTCATCTTGTGTCTCATTCTGTGTGCTAGCTCTAAATGAAAGTCGTGGTTTAGAGAATATCCAAGATTCGCGTTTGTTAACTTTTCTTTCTGGTTTCAGCCTAAATTGCTGAATGCTTGAAATAATTTTTCTTCAGACCCACACAGCTTATTTGGAATTAAGTCGTGATTCACAAATGCAGGAGGGAATTCGTGCTGCTTTTCAACAATTCACCTGACAATGTGATGCATGAACCATGACTTCATTATCTTTGCCAGCTGCTGACTCTAAGGCAGGGGTGCCAACTTGCGGCCCGTGGGCCATAACTGGACGTGAAGGATTTCTTATGGTTCGCGAGGTTAATAGAGAAGCGAATCTAGAATATTTGTGGATAAGGCAATTAAGTAGTCCTATAGTTCAGGAAATATAAAATCCTAAGTCCAAGTTCCCAAAATCATCAGATAGCTGTGACAATGGATGTTGAAGCATCAAATAATCTACCTAGTCATAATCGCCTGCAGCCAGCCATGTCCCTGCATTAACAGAGTCTGCATTAAGCATCCAAGAACTGGGAAAGTGCACAGAAACCATGTTGTGAGGAAGCTAGTAGGATCTAAGTCGGTTGTTCTATATAATGGAGAAAAATGGCACTCTCGCAACACCTCGCGAGATTATTCTCAAGGTCGAGAGAGGACGGTCCCAGAACCAAGTGATCTTCCAAGAATTGAGGACGAACGTGATGTGACGAGAGGAGGAGAAGATGACGACTACACGGATGATCCAGGTTCGGACAAGGATCGAGAAGTGGAGAATCACCCCGAGTCAACCAGTGTACAGAACCGGCCCGAGCGAGCCACGAGGGAGAACCGATCGGCAGGATCCGTGGACGACGATTGGCCGGAGCCAATTGCAGCAGCATCTCCGAGTCAGACCAGAAACGGAAGAAGTGTAGTGCAGCGGCACGATCCGGACTGCTATTACTATTGACTGAACTGAGTGAAGCGGAAATGAGTGCAATTATCATTTCGTCAATTGCTTCATGAATTCACACATCCTTTGAGTGAATAACAGTCAATTGATTCATGAATTCACACATCCTTTGAGTGAATAACAGTCAATTGATTCATGAATTCACACATCCTTTGAGTGAATAACAGTCAATTGATTCATGAATTCACACATCCTTTGAGTGAATAACAGTCAATTGCTTCATGAATTCACACATCCTTTGAGTGAATAACAGTGAATTGATTCATGAATTCACACATCCTTTGAGTGAATAACAGTCAATTGCTTCATGAATTCACACATCCTTTGAGTGAATAACAGTGAATTGTTTCATGAAATCACACATCCTTTGAGTGAATAACAGTGAATTGTTTCATGAAATCACACATCCTTTGAGTGAATAGCAGTGACGTTTCCTTGACGTGTGATGCTCAATTGAGCGATTGTCTTAAAGTGAATTCGGAATAAAGACAATCGTTGCTTTTTCATATGGATAGACGTTTACATTTGCATTAACGTTTTTTTACATTGAGTGGTGTTACTCCCAGAGCTTGAAAACTTTCAGAGGGAGGAGTGTCATATGGCATGATAAATTAAATCATGTTTGATTTGTTTATCTGTATTGTAAATGTTGCATGTCTGTGTGAAGATGTTTTGAAAAATTACAGAACACTTTCTAACCGTGAAAACGGCACGCTTGTTTTTTATTTATCTCGTAAAGGTCTTCTCCTAAGTCACAACAGCTATACCACGTGCAATGTCTGATGCATGTCTGCCTCTAATTGCTCTAATCGAAAATTTATTAATGAACTCAGATTACAGCGCATGATTTGAGATTTGTAGATATTGATCAATATTTTCCAAAACATCGAACCGTCCAGACTAGGTTTCTTATTATTGATTTGAGAGACTTGCATTATTGACATGTGCGCATCAGCTATCTGAGATATATTATTGACTTGAGTTTGCGGTCAATGATTTTAGAAGCTGCATTAATGAATTGGAAATGGAGTATTATTCAATCAGTTTCTCAATATAGTTATCATGAGCTTCATTGTTCACATAATGCCTTTCTAACCACATAAGAACATGTCTTGGTTTTTCAAGTGTGCCTCAAAGGAAACCACAAAGTCGTTAATACCCATGACGACCCTAGTGATGGCATCATTATACTCACCTGACATCGACAGAATTGTATCTGAACATTCAGAATCGCTGATGCTCCACGAGAATCAGTAGCCACAACAAAAGCAGAAATGTCATCATCCGTAATATTTGTGTCATTAGCGTTCATCCACACTAAAGTATTTCCATTAATGTTAAGCCAAGAAACACTGCTATTCACAGAATAGCTGATTGTATCCAATTCATCCTCATCTGTGGCAGTGACGCTCACAGATCCACTTGATCCCACTCTTACCCGAATTTCGGTGTCATTAGAGACGAATGTCGGTGGCTTGTTATCTGTAAGGTCATGGGAGGATAAGTACGTTTGAACATCTCATTACTCATCGCAAAGAAAGAATCATTTTTTTCTCAATAAAAACACTTATAATATCACACAAGCTCACGCATTTAGCATGACAATAACACGAACAGTGATAACATGACTAATGACCGGTTATTTAGCCATCTCTTTTGGAAATAAGGGTTTGACATTATTGACTAAGGGCTTTAAAATTATTAATACGAGTTTTCTGATGTACATCTAGGGTCTTTAAGGAATTGCATGAGTTTTTACATGTGACAAATAAAACTTTGAAGTAGAGATACTTGCAAAATCAATGTATAGTCACAGGAATTTCTCTTGACGGCTAAACCTCTCCATCCGCAGCAAAGGGAACATTCGCAGAAAAGAGCGAACATTCTACCACAATTGATTTTGTTTGATGGCGGCTGGTGAATGTTGTATTCATCAGTTCTCTGCCGCTTGTGGCGCTTCATTTTTTCTCACAGTAGCCACACACACACAGTGTTTTCATCCATTTATATTGTTATGACTTTTTTCTTGAACTGAGAGCAAAGAATTTTGACAGTGAGTTTTCATTACAGGGCTACATGCAAAAGCTGCATCCACGCAGTTCAAGACTTCAAAATCTACAACGTGGTTCAAGTACTGCAGAAAATTGAGGAGATCGAATCCGTAATAGATGGATCATTTTACAAGCAGTTGATTAGCTGACGAGGTTCGATAGAGTGACCAGCCCAGTTGCTGCATTGAACATCTCCTCAATTTATCATGTGGATCGTGATCTTTCTAAGGGATGCAATATATCACGAAAGACTACACGTACATTTTCGAAGATTCTAGACAACTAATGTGGCAGACTTTCATATTTGGATCTATGAGAAAGCTGCTATGCGTGTTATTCTCTAAAATGGCTACAAATCGTATTTAACATAAAGGCGAACAAAGATGTTATAATCATGAGGCTTTTCCATTCAAAAGTTTGACACTTTGGACTTGCGAGACACTCTTGCTTCAATCATTTTGCGATCTATAGTTTGTTTAGCTGGTAATCTGTACCGTGAACATTAGGATACTATTTTGCTTCTTTCAGAAATTTTGTAAATACCCTGTTAATTTACTCGGATGAGCTTCAAGATTAGTCAAGATAAGCTCCACGAGCCATCTGTGCGGTTTCAAGATTTTTCCCTTCGTGTTTTAGTGAGGGGTTTTCTATTTAAATCCCATTGAGGGTTTCTCCTAAAAACTAGCCAAAATCCTTCATTTGCCTTCATATTTCCAACAGAGATAGACTGACGAGTTCTTAGTGCGTACATAGAACTACTTACCTTCAGCTTCTTTCGACTTGCTGATTTCCTCCTCACTTTCTTTCGCAGCCTGACCCAATTTTATATTACCTGTGGCTGCTATGTCAAAAAGACAGGCAGAATTATTGCCACACACACTTGCAGCAGCTCTTCTAAGTTCTTCTCTTCCCGCAAACATGTCTCCACTGGTGAAGATGGGTCGATAGGAGGCATTGAAGTGGTTTTCACAGCTTGTTTCCGAAAAATCATAAATAGCTTCATTTGGATCGTGGCAATTTACAGCCCCTGAGAATGGAAAATTGATAAATACAATATATTGGGAATTACAACATCTGGACATAATTAGAGGACTAAATAAGGTTATGATATTCTCAACATTCGTTGAGTTTTCGATATTTTCATTATTCTTATGTTTTAAGTATCATTTACATCTGTAGAAACTGCAGGTTTTACACTTCAAGGGTGACATCTAAGCTTTGGTTAATGAAGCAATGATTTTAATAGTGACATTGTGACTTCAAGTAAAGAAAAGCGGAATTCAAAGGGGAATGTATAGCATTTGTCCAAGATATCACAATGTCATGATTAAAAGTCTCTTTGTCTGACATGATTTCACTTGGTCGATAACTTCTGCGCTATGTCTTTCATGAATTGCTAAGTTCTTACATGATTCTCTAACTGTCCTTATTGAAATCCAAAACCAGTATATTGTTTGTTGTGGTTGAGAGTCTACAAAATCTTCCGACAATTACCAAATGCTCTCTTCTAAGGTGCATCTTATTAACATCAATGGAAACATTGTCAACCATGCGGCCACACTTAAAAATTTCATGGAATCTCGTTTACATTTTTTCCTGACGGTGAATGATGAGCTCCATGTGAGTGAGATACTTCGAGACGCTCAGAAATAATGACTAGTCGAACTTCGAAGCAAACACATAAGAAACGCATGCGTGGACTGGACAGTCTATGACCTCGAGGGGGGCGCTGATCGTGTGAATGTCTCTCCCACTTTTCATCTTGACGTAGACCGGCGGAGTAGCCCACGGAATGCTTTAAGCTACAATCTGCCTGAATTGCTTGTAGCCATATCCATTGGGGTAAGTGAATAAAGTTTTGTGATCGTATGCCCTTCCTGTCGTCAACCATCACAGTTTGGAATGGACCCATAACCTTGTGAAACTCAACAGTTCATCCTACCAAGGCAGTAGTGGGAAATAGTTTTTCAGGGGTTCCTACCTAAGACGAGCATACGTGTATCTAAGGAATTTAAGCGAACCTCGTAAGTCCCGGTTTAAGAAGAGTAACCTTCTCTTTTCATAGATGGTCATAGAGATGAGGCCATAAAGGAGGTTTTTTGGAACATCTAGTAAGATACTTTGTCCAGACGTAGCATAGTTGGAGTGGAACATCATAAAGGTCTCCGGCGCTCAGCCACCGCAAGACGGTTGGCACTTCTGAAGACCCCATCCCACCTACTTTGAGTGGGCTAACTTTTTGCGCGCGCACTCGCCTTGTCACGTTTTCGTCATAGAGTTGTGAAAGTTTTGAATGACATGACCCAGCAGCGTCACCTGCTGACTCTCCCCTATCAATATTCCAATAATTAATAGTCCCAATTTAGATATTCTAAACCAAACATGTATGTAAATTCAATGTAAATGTTAGCATGCTTGAATCAATTCATTATTATGTCTTGTCGATGCTCTAGTGTGGATTTCTGGCATTAGCCGTGTACTAGTGTTTCTGTTGAAATGCATGTCTTAAAAAGAGATGAAAGACAAAAATATTTTTGGACAAGTATATCAAAATTTAGTTTTCTTGCAAGCAATGTATCATCTAGCGAAATCAAACTTACCAACACACTGAGGTCCATATCAACAGTAAAATTCTATTCTAGGTAAATTGTGGTGTAAGAAAATCCGCTACTCGCCTGTATGGGACACCATTTTTCTCACGACGGTGAAAATATTGTTATTTTTGCTCAGCAATGAATATAACACTCTGGTACTGATGAGCTGAATACAACCTTATAAGCAAATTGAACACAGTCTGCTCTTGTCCTTGATAAAGTCAGGTGGATATCAGTCACCAGACCAGAACTCAGTCATAATGCTAGTCAATTTATTTTTCATTGTGCAATGTACTTTTTTTGTATAATTGGATATTGATCAATGCATTTATTTGATTGAAGTTTCAAAGAAATACATTCTAGAAATCATTCATATTGGTATTTCTTTTAGACATTGGCCGATAGCCGACATATTAGAAAATTTAACGATTTTCAGAAATGCTTTGGTAGAAAAAAATCTGGTCGCCTTGCACTAAAACAAGGAAGTGTGAAAATGGTTAACATATTCCGTTGAGGCAGTGACCGATATACAGTAGTGTTTCAATACTGTGATAGTGCATCACTGGAGGTTTTTAACCCCTGTGCAATATAGGGGTTGGCTGGGGCAGGTATGAGTCAAGTCAAAAGTCTCTTACTCGTGTGCATCCACACTTTTCATCAACTATAAAAGAGCAACCAGTAGCAGAACATTTGACCTTTATCTGCTCAGACAATAATTATAGTTAAGGTTCAGTCACCATTATGGTTTTGAAGCCCAATCATTCAAGCGAATGATGTTTAGTCCAGAATTACCAGACAGCTACACTGTCAAAAAAGTCATGCAGGGACAATTAAGATGAAGATAGAAATTTATCAAGAAAAGATTTACTTACAAGTCATTCCAACAGGGTAGATCTCTGCATCAGTTGCATTGGAATTCAGCATAACAGATCCATTTCTGCTTCTCACGTCATTGTCTTTATCTCCATCGTAGTCGCCCATCAGACCTGAACAATTATCTTGTCATGTTAGCATCTAAAGTAATCTTTTGATAAATTGTGAAATCTTGACAATAGGAACGTGCGGGATTCACAGGCCTACACAGCAGATTAAAGTAGAATGTGACAATAGAGGTCTGCGTTCATGACGCGAATTGAGAGCCTTGTCATTCGCATCATGTTTGTTTTTTCGTGCTGACAAAGAATTAATTGCATTTTTCCAGTTTGAGATAAATTGATAATTTTTTTCTGCTCTAACAAAAGAAAAGCTATTCACTTCAAGGAACGATCGACTGGAAATTTTATTCAGCAAACCAGCACATTACAACGTAGCAAAGTGCGTCAAGGTAACAAAATTTAAAAAAACAGGCTAATGACTAGTTAATTTTTAGGAGGTGCAAAATATGATTTAAAAGAAAATTTTTATATCCTAAAATGTCTAAAAATTTACATATACTTACTAGAAGGACAAACAACGGTTCTCCTCTCCTTATGTGTAATGAATTTGCGAGTAAGTCGTTCTGTTCAAAATTATGTTTATCACTTATATATTGAAAAGATTCTATTTAACAGTCTACCCATTCAGATGATAAGAGGACAGGTCTGCTTCCAATCAAAATACCAGATCTAGCTAACACAGCGGGATTACGCTATCTAAAATCTACCAGGTGTGCAAGAGAATTACTATAAGTTCCTTAATCTAAAACGTGAAATAAAATTCTACAAAATAATGCATACAAATTATTTGACTATTTTTAATGAGGTCATCAACAGGACGATCGCGTTTCGACTGCTAAATCCTGGACGCTCAAACACGACCAAGCGCGGTCTTGTACATTTAAGATGCACAGCCTCAAAAATTAAATTTATAGTAGAGAAAAATTAGCGTCTATCAAAAAAAATAGAGTCACCATTGACTGAAATGTACCTCAGGCATTTGAAAGAAGGACAAAGTCCAGCCAGTAGACATGGCCGAGTCACGAGCGTATTATGCCGCCGCCGCTTTATACTTGATCGTTAAAATATCTGCTGAGTCACTGACAATATTGACAATAGTCACTGAGCACTTACTCAAAATAGAATTAGTTTCTTCATTCTGGTGTTGTCTCCTCCATTGAACTTTTCTTTGGCATTGAATCATATTAGTTTAGATGAATATCACACAAGACAAATATCATGAAAGATTTTTGTGTTACCACGATATCAGACCTAGGATCGTGTTTGCTCCCTGTTTAAGTATTGCAGTCGTGTTCGTGTTCCGGCTGCACCACAACTTCAAGCCGTGTTGAGGGTAAATTCCCACGATCGCAGACCTCTGCCATGAACTCACTTATATGAATTCGCAAACATAAATATCATATTGTATAATGTGAGGTAGACCCTATGCTTTACGAAAAGTCGAATTGAGTAAATAATGTCAGAAAAAATACTGTAAGAGGCATCTGACTTTATTTTCATAAAATATTTGTAGTTTTGCAAGCAAATAGATATTCAAACCCTGTCAATTATTTTGTGCAAAATAGCGTGGAAAGTCACTTGGAATTGTATTTAATTATTGTAGTGATACAGGCGGAGGCTTCATTCAAATTTTGAGTACCTTTAGGACAAAAGTTCGCTAATAAAAAGTAATGAATAATTAGCATATTGAGATGCTGAATGATGCCAAATGTTCAAAAATCAAGCATTACTTTGATTAACTCGTCTTTTAGTAATGATAATGAAAATAGTATTCATACACACCTGTTAGATTACCACGGTAATCCTCATCGACAATCATATCCAGTACAATGCTTCCTTCTTCTAGCTTCACATTAACGGCGAATCCAACAGGAAAATTCACTCGATAACCTTTTGAAGTCTTTGATATCACTGTTTCACTTGGTAATGAAAGACTGTCATTAACTGATTGGATAGTTCCGTTGACTCGGAGTTCTGAAATTGATGAAAATGATTCACACTTGATGACGCTTGTTTACAAGAACATACTAATGTAAGCACTGAAAATTGACAAATTCAAAACTCAGTAGTCTCCTGCTTCCGAAATGACAGAAAGACAGCAAAATTGATGGGAGGAATGTTTAGTTAGCATCTTAGGAACTGAAACAGAAGCCTCCAATATAAAAGAAATAGACCTACTGAGTTCAGTCACCATGTTCTCAGACCTTAAGTTCGTTCACCATGCAGCGTCACCTGCAGCTCAACCACAGGGGATAATGGGTTGAGGCATGTAGAGAAGCAAGCCGTCTCACGAGTGAAGCCAAAGAGAAGAAGTGGAAGGATTTCGTGACCCAACTGGAATCGACCGCTGACACGAAAAATGTCTGGAGAGTCATCAGGTCGCTGAGTGGCACCCCGGAATGCAACAGACCTAATGAAGCACTCGTTTACAAAGGGAGAGCCTTCACCTCTTCGATCAGGTGGGCTGATGTCTTCATGTCGCATTGCGCCGCCACGAAACGTGTCCACTTCCACAGGGAAGAAAGAAACCTTAACCGCGAAGCGAAGAAGATCATCTGTTCGTGTTCGATCGACGATGACAAGTGCCAAGATTTCTTCATGACGGAGCTATTTGGCGCCATCAAGCAAATGAAACGAAAGGAGCGGCCGGTCCCGACGACATTCCGCCGACTTTCCTGAAGGCACTGAGACCTGCAGCCAAGACGGAACTTCTTGGTACGAGTATATTCAACCAATCTTTCAAGGCAACATCGTGCCCCCAAATCTGGAGAGAGGCAGTGATCGTACCGTTCCTGAAGGTTCCGAAAGCCGTGGTCAATGATATCCTATTTCCATCCGGTTAGCCTCACCTCTTGCGTCGTAAAGCTTATCGAACGGATGATTCATAACAGACTGTACTTCTTGGCCGAGTCACTTGGGATCATCTGAGTAACAGGCTGGCTTCAGGAAAAGGCGCGGATGTGGAGATTAAGTATTCCACCTAATTCAATAGATTAGCGATGGTTACCAAAGCAACCCCGCGCTGCACACCATTCTGTCCTCACTGGACTACTCAAAGGTGTACGAGCGGGTCTGGAGGGAGAAGCTGTACTCTACAATGAACGCCCGTGAGAGGTGAGAACCCCCGGCTACATTCATCCGATGGATCGCAGCCTTCCTCAGCAACTGCAAGCTAAAGTTTCGATCAACGGGACCACCGGCAACAATAAGAAGTCAAAGCAAGGCCTCCCTCAGTGATCTGTCCTGTCACGCGCTTTTGTTCTTGCTTTTCATCAACTCCATCGCATAAATTGTCCCTACTGGGGTTGACTTCGCTACCTAGGCGGACGACGCCTCCGTTTATGCGCAACATCACCTCAAGGAAGTCGCGACATGTCTTATTCAGTCCGTTCTGCATGCTATTGCCAGATGGAGCAAGGAGGCGAAACTCACCCTCAAAGTCGCCGAGTGCGAAGCGGTTTTTTAACCTCAGCTACAAGCTCCGCAAAATGGAAGCCAAGTCTAAACCTCAGCGGCGATATCCTCAACGTCACGTTTCCGCCAAGTCTCCACGAGGCCTCTCTACTTCTGATGATGGCCTAGGAGGAGGCCGAAATTAATAGTAGTAGTAGTAGTAGTATGCTTTATATTTGTAATGAAAATCATGCATATCGGAAGTGGTACATTCGGTATAGATACAATTCTTTTCGCAGAATTAAGGTGCGCTGATAACAAGGAACATGGTAATTTATCAAATTATCGAAGAAAAAAAAATCTAAGTCAATAGCAAACACTAAGTCATGCTGTTGTACAAAATGGCACACGTCGGTATGAAAGGTGAGCGGCGAAAGTGAGTTCGAGAGTAAGGTATCACAAGCTGATGGGACAGACGAGATTGAGTCAAATTCGCTGGGACAAGATGGTGAAGAAGATTCTCAGGATGTAACATGTCTCTAAAAAGTTTCAGTGCTTGTGTTTCCCGTCTCGTTGTCAGGGGTGTAAATTTATCGCAATCGCAATCAGAACCGCAAATAATGCGATGGCAACGTTTGCGCACTCTTTCGAGTTTTTCGGAATTTTTCTGATTTAAGCCAATAAGCAGCGGAGCGTTGTACTCGAGGGTAGACAAAATTACAGCGTTGTAGACGAGTAATAACTCAGTTTTCGACAAGGAATACTTTAGGCGCTTTATGATAAAGAGTTTTTGACTAGCACGTCTGCATAATGTGTCGACAAATACATATCATGAAAAGTTCGCGCTGTAGATGACTCCCAGAATCTTTAGCTGGTTTTCAAAAACGATGTTCGTTGGAGATAAAGACATGGATCTCTTCTTAACGTACATGCATTGAGTCTTTCCTGTATTGAGAGTTAAACCATGCAAGGTACACCAATTCTCAACATTGCTAACTTCACTTCTTATAGTTGCTTCAATGGTACTGGGGTCAGTGACTGGGAACATAACAACAACGTCATCTGCATATTTAGACATAACAGAAAATTGAGTAAATGGTACCAATGAACTCATATGTATGCAAAAGAGGAATGGTGACAGTTTTCCACCTTGCGGGATGCCAGAAGGTACTGCAACAGTAGAGCTGAAACGATTTTTAATTTTGACGTATTGCATTCGATTTTGTAAAAAATTACAGCACCACAGGAGAAAGTCTATTGGCAGTTTCGCGTCAATTAGCGATTGTAGCAGGCTTGAATGCGTGACACGATCAAATGCTTTTGCCATGTCGAACGAGAGAAGAACAGATCCACAAGTTTGCATATCGTCTAAGCAAGATGTTACATATTCCACAATTCGAATATTGGCATGTATGGTAGAGTATCTGGGTCGAAAGCCAAATTGATTTGTACCATAGGCCTCTATAAGTGCAGGCTTGATAGAATCGATGACGTATTGCTCGAGAACCTTGGAGAAAACAGATAATACTGAGATGGGACGGAAATCTGAAGTGGTAGGATTTTTCTTTTTGGGAATTGGGGTTACGCTTGCAATTTTCCAAATTTCAGGGATGACTTGGTTTTCAAAGGAGAGTGCTATGAGATGTGAGAGTGGTCCAGCCAGGACATCACTTGAAACCTTAGCAAGAAACGGAGGAAACTCATCATGGCCAGCAGCCTTCTTGGTATTCAGTCTTTCCAGCAACTTCCTTGTCTTTTCCACTGTCACATGAACATTCCATTTCCCAGTCTCCTCTACTTGGTTAATTTCTCTGATGATCTTCGACAAGTCTGAGGTTTGCCCAAAGTTTGAAGCAAAAGCTGCATTTATTGATTCAATGTCGTTATTTGCGTAGCAAAGATCACCCTGATTCCTAACATTGGTTACTGCCTTCCACAGACCATTAGGCTTTTGCTTTAGGTTCGTAATCCAGTTGTGCTTCGCCTTTTCTATTTCTCTCTTCACTTTTTCTTTGTAACTTTTGTACAGCTCATAATCATTACTCCGAAAGGCTGCATAACGGTGATTTATTAGTACTTTTAACTTTGGGGTAAACCATGGCTTTTCTTTACCTGTCATTTTGACTATCTCAGAGGGAATATGTTTCATAGCATTGTTCAAAATGTTGTAGAAAACTTTACATTTGTCATCCAAGGTGGATTCGAGACGATAAAATTTCTGCCAAGGAAAAGCTAACAAATATGTTATGAAAGCGGCCACATAGCATTCACGAAAATCGTATACTCTTGTATAATATGAAATTCCGTCAGCACAATGAACGACTTTTAAGTTCTTACAAGGCTTCAGAAAAACCGTGTTGTGGTCAGAGCCACCAATCGGAGGACCAACGATAACGGGGGGATCAATACATTTACTTAAACTACAATTTTGACAAAAGTACGAATTCAAAAGCGACTTAGATAACAAAACTTTATCAAGTACAGACTTTTTTCTGGTTGGAGACTTAACAACTTGTTCAAGATCCAAAGAGTGTTCTATATGCTCTGTAGACAATTGGTTGGTGTCCCCAGCGATAAGAAAATGTGAGGAAGTAAACATATCGCAAAAATTTACAATGAAATCGTTTACTTCACTATATTGGAAACTACTAAGATTTGGGGGAACATAAAGAATAACCATGACAACGTTACTACATTTTAAATGAATACAAAGACATTCTATAAAAGAAGGTCGTCGGTGGAATTGCACTATCACGTAGGAAATGTTGAAACATTCCTAATAATAATAAATTAATTCCTAATAATATTAATTCCTTAATAAAGCGAGTAAAAATAATAGCCATATGTTGTACTTGGTTTCCCAACTAAAACTTACGGAAAATTGAACAACCAAGGCCTCTTCAAATCTTTTCAATAGCCTGTTGTATGATTTTCATGGTTCTCATATTCGTATTCAGCGCAAAATTTTTAACTAGATGCAGCTGTCTGATTTCATGGACAATTTTTTCAATGTTAAATTGAATTTTGACGCACCGCGCTGAAGCGAGGAAGTTAGTCAAGTACATCACTCTCGCTGACCGCTTTGTAGTCCAACTAGTGACTGTTGAGATGTGCGGTGCAATGGGGATTTGACCAAGACCTCTTGGAATCAGTCGGTAGGCGTCTCACAATGACAACAGGAGACAGGCGGGAGGCTGCGTGGCAGATGCAGAGAATTAGTTTCGACATCGATCGTGGGAATGCGGTCTGTCGTTTGGGAGTAGGGAAAAAGGGCTTTTTGTATGAATTTTTTATTACTTAGTGTACATCCTTTTGGAAAAGCTTTTTCTTAAAATAAAAATATATCTGAACATCATTTCCTTCGTACATGTCACTTGTACATGTATGTAGGCCCATCATCAATAGCTACTGACGATGTACATTTTTACACGCCTGCATTCACAGAAAATGTGTAAGCTACTATTATTTGACATAATTAGAAATGTGCATACAGTAGGCCTAGAAAGTATATATGATTTTCACATTTCATACTGCTTACTAAGCATGCTACTGAGTCGGGATCCAATTAAATTGATAGGACTGATGTAAAGCGAGAAAATGTAATGTATAAAAAAAGCATAGAGAGCTCGAAACACAAAAGTATGTCTTATGTTAGCGGTACATATAGCGGTCAGTTCACGGATAGATTGAAGACATAGGATCATAGATCCAATCTAATCGGGCTTCGGTCATTTCACCACGCATCACCGACTCAGAAAGCTGCTCCTCTCTCACATTAAGCTGCACCGAAATAGTGATTTCAAAAACTTCTATTATTCTTATTTTCTCCTTACCGAGCATAGAAAAATTCCTTGTCAGAGAAACTTGAACAGTTTCAGTTGTTTGGTTGTTATCATTGTCTGTTACAGCTTTCATAGCAACTCCCGTGGTAACAGTAGCGGCTGTCACATTTGGCGGTGTCTGAAAAAGATTATAGATGGGAGCTATATATATATATATATATATATATATATATATATAATCTTATAGAGCTAGATTATATATGGGCTGATAAAGGACACAAGAATATCATTTAAAGATGTCACATAATGTTTATGAGCTAGAGCTGCAACTACCTTTCATAAATGATTGTTGGTATATTTAAAAGATCGTTTAAAAAATCACACATTCACTGCTTTCAAATCTATTCGGGATCTTTGTGTTTTAAATTGCACTAAGACAGTTTTTTCAAGTATGTATTTCAATAAATTAGTACGGGATTTCATGTGTATCTTTTTAGATTATGAAATTTAAATAATTCAAAACAATAAAGATTTGAACCGAGCAAACTTATTCTTCAAATAATTTTTAATGAAATATATCTCTCATCCACTATGTATACCAATATAATATGTTAGTTGACGGAATACACTTACGTTGAATTTATTGTTCACACTTTATACAGTAAAGAGAACTTCTCCTCTACCTTCTGCTTACGCTTTCTGACCGAAATCATTGTTGTCATGAAGGTCATAAGAGGCCACATTAACAGTTTTATCACAGTATATCAGCGAGGTACTAGATGATACTACTATTATATTACATGATCATGTCCTATACTATTATCATCATTATTTGAATCGATTAGAATTTGAAATTGAATAAACATATGGTTTCGTCATCTGCTGCTAAAAGTTAATCAATGCAGACCATTTTTACTGGATATTCCTCGATCATTTCGACAGTTATCAAACATCTTTACCTATACAGTGCTTAAGCAAGGGCTGGAAACAGCAGTTTTATGAAGGAAATGGAGGATACATTTATTGAATAAGTTGAATATATTTGAATAGGTTGTAAAAACTGTTTGTTTTGAAACCACGTAGTAAATCATTTTAAAGAACTTTCTTTCGGTTCAAACCATCTTTGCTTTTATTTTTTGTAAGATTTTTTTCAAATGTTTGATACTTCATTAGATATTATTAAAAATATAGGCTACATTACAGATTTCCTTATGAAAATTCATACATATTAACTTTGATAATAACTACATTACCACTACCTCTTATAAGTGTCATTTGCTGGTGTTTAGATGGATTTCATAGTAATATATTGTTCACAGATGGTTTCAAGAATTCATGGAGTACTGCACATTGCAATATAAGCACATTAACTTCAGATACAATTTCTTCATGTTGCATTTTGTAAATTAAAGCGTTCAATTTTAATAAGTCAATTAATCAGCTATGTGCAGTAAAAATACACTCTCCCTCTAGTATTGCAAATGTTAAAAGCAATATTTACAACTAGTTTACGTCTCGGACGTTTCGGACCCCGGCCCTTTATCAACGATAGACTCCCGAGACGTAACTACCTGAAAATATTGCTTTTAACTTTGCAATACTAAAGGAGTTAGTGTATTTAAACCTATTCCATAACTATGAAAAACTTTCCGTCGGAAGCAATTAACTACATAATTAAATTTCTCTTTATATTGAAAAGTAGCTCTATAATTAAAAAGAAACGATGTAAAATGCTGGAATAGAAAAGACAACAAAAAATATCCCAAAGACACAAAAAACAAAGAAATCATGTTTTTTGTAATATCCGAAAAAAATGGTTTTGCGAATGTGATGCAGATTGTTGTAGCGATTCTTATCAGCTGCCATTTGTTGTCATCATTTTCGTTATATCAATCAATCTGCGTTCACGTTATCAATCAAGTTCACGTTTTGGCTTTTCTTGTGGAACCTATGTTCTACAATCTGTTGCATATTTTGTCGAAGGTATTGCTAAATGAGCAAATTTCCAATTCCCTTGAATTTGTCTCTCATCATTATTCAGTAATACAATACACAGTCTATCAAATACTGAAAGCGAAAATTACTAATTTATATAAACACACAATGTTCCTTTTCAGAAGTGTTTATAAACCAGAGTTCAATAAAGAGTGATCTAACAACGTTTCAAGACGATAGAAATTACTTTAGAAATCTACTTTTGAAATTTTTTTTGGTACCTACGCAAAATAAGGTTTTGGAGAACGAACGTTCCAATAAAATGAGTCATGCATCACAGATCACACTCACGGCGCTTTACAAATCAATGATCAAACCTTTGCAGCGCCTTCATTTTTTTCGAAATCGAGGTGGCTATTTTTTACGGACAATTTCTATATAGTTAGCAAGCGATGCTAAAGAAACTTGGTGAGTTTTAAAACATCCTGTTTAGATAACTTTCAAATAATGACATTCGACACAAGATTTACATGTACTTATATAAAGTATTGAATATTAGCTTATTAGCTTATTGTGCTATCACGTAAGGTTTCTGATATCAATTGAAATGCTGTATTGCCGGAGGGGCAAAAATAACAGTTTCAACCCAATGTCATATTTAAGGAATGTATTTGAAGCTGTTTCTTCAGAATAAGCCAGGTATTTTTTTTAAACAGTATTTTTCAACCGTGTTTTGAAAACATGTCTTTGACTTTGGCTTTAAGAATGTTTCTAATCAGACCTTTGAACATGCTTTTATTTAAATTAAAAAACCGTCAATTCGGTAGGACTGGTGTAAAAATATGTCATTGCATGGCATACAAGATGAATTTACCTGAAACAATCCAACTACTATAAAGCACTGCTCCTGTTGTGTGTCATTATCTGTTTTGCATCCTTGGCTGAGAATGTATAAACCAAAAGCATTAAACGTATAAACAGCTCCATCTAAGGTAGTGATGTGAGGGTCACAACGCCAACCACCAGCGGTACGAACAAGAGCACCATAAGTGAACGGATAATTGCGTCGAAAATTCTAAAATGCAAGCACATTGTATTTTGTAAATGAGCCTCACAACGTCTATGGATAAAATTATCATCATGAATTGGTCAGAGTAAAACTTGCGCTTCATAAAACCACTTTACGAAATAAAAGAAGAAAAGACAATCACATTTTATACATCTCAACATTGTTTTACACATGTGGTGAATTGATGGACTTTCTATGGATGAATAAACTCTGTGGCCTACGTGCTATGGTGATACTACCCTTTCTTTGATAGTCATTATTTTGTGTGTTGGAATTATGTCTATGATACTCTATAAGATTTGAAATATAAATCAGTATCACATCAGCATTCATTGAGTTTTGACCTACATATATTATTCATATCATCAAAATATGGCGCCCAACGTGTAATCTACGAGTGTATTCCTTCGGCTGTGGCGAATGTGATACTCAATTAGTCGTGGTGTCCATCCACTGTTACATGATCTACCATCTCAATCTACGTGATATGTCAATTCAATTTAATTAAGTTAAAAAGTTTCATTGCTTCATACTCACTTGACTGTAGGAGACTGTAAGTTGATACTTTTCTTGCTTTATTATGGAAACAGATAAAGACTCAGAATTTAAAAAATTTGTGGCCAAGCGTGGGTACAAACGAACTGCGCTTTCAAAAATTATTTCAAAAGCTGAAAGTTTTATCCGCTCTAATGATTCAGATCATATCGAGGCACAAACGTTGATTGATCTTATTAAAATAAAACAGTGAACTAAGAATATATGATGAACAAATTTTAGATAATATACCATCCAAAGATATGGATGGCTACTTAGATGCTGTCGAAAAATACGAATATGCCAGTAATAAAACCATAAACCATCTACAGTTCATAATGAATAAGTCAAAGTCAGATCTTAAAGCGAGTTGCTCTAATATTCCCTCCGTCAAATTGCCCAAAATTGAATTACCTTCATTTGCCGGTAGCAAACTAGCTTTTTGGGACGTGTTTGAGTCAACAATACATAATAATAAAGATCTCAGTGATGTGAATAAATTTTCTTATCTCCGTG
This sequence comes from Prostheceraeus crozeri, assembly GCA_907163375.1. Lineage (NCBI taxonomy): Eukaryota > Metazoa > Platyhelminthes > Polycladida > Euryleptidae > Prostheceraeus > Prostheceraeus crozeri. Next base: position 236,836 of record CAJQUW010000103.1, read on the forward strand.
CATGTTTATCAGGTGAAGCGTTGAAATGCATCGCCGGTTTCAAGCTTTCTGGGGTCAATTATGATTCCGCAATATATTTATTAAAACAACGTTTTGGTATTGAGGCAAATATGAAACAAGCATATTTGAAAAAAATTAATGGAATTGTCTCCTGAAAGTTCCCATTTTAATCATGTAAGAGAGTTTTATGATGAAGTTCACGCTGCTGTTCGAAGTCTTGAAAATTTAATGGTTCCTCCTGATCAATATGAAATTATGTTGGTCCCAAATCAAATCTAATAGCAAAATTACCGAATAATGTTAAGCTGTGCGTCCTAAAAGAGTTAAGAGGGTCCCAAGATCTTACATCATTTTTGTCTTGTCTCGCGAAAGAAATTGAAATACGTGAAGTTATGGATTCTCATAATGCTCCTTTTAACGTCAAACCCAAATTTGATAATCAAAGACAGATAAATAATTCAAGAGATTCTTTTGAAGTAAAAAAGTATTCTACTACTGCGCTAACGACGAAATCTAATAAACGTGACGTTTTTTGTACCTTTTGCTCTAAATCACATCCATCTGAAAATCGTGACACAGTCAACACGGTAGAGAAGAGAATCAATTGCTTAAAAGAAAACAAACGATGTTTTCGCTGTCTAAATCGATCACATACAAAATCAGAATGCAGATCGACGAGGAATTGTAGACATTGTTCTAAACCTCATAATTATAATATTTGTTTCAACAAAACATCATTTGAGGTCTTAGAAAATTGTCATCAAAGAAAAGATATATCGTCCAGGAATAAAAATAACGTAGTATTAAACACTTTACCAACTGTGAGCTCAGTATAAGATGTTCGTGTAAACCAATCACTGCTCATTCGCTGTAATAGCATTGTAGCAATGCCCACTGCGAAAGCATGAATTCGTTCAAGTGATGGAAGTTCTGAAATCCTCGTTCGTATTGCTTTAGATTCTTTTAGTAATCGGACGTACATAAAAAAAGACCTATGTGATCACTTGGGAATAATTCCCTCAGAATTTGAAGATCTCCGAGTTAACACGTTTGGGACTAAATCATCTTTTCGACATAACAGTGGTAAAGTATATTATATGGGGTACAGCTAATTGATCTTACAGCAAACGTAGTACCATACATTTATGATTCGCAGCCATCCTTTTCAGTGGAGCATTATCCTCATTTGAAAAATCTAGATCTAGCTGATCCCTATGATGCAAGAGATAAGCTAATAGACATTTCTATTTTAATTGGAATTGATCAATTTTATAATATCGTTCAAGGAAATGTATGTAGAGGAGAAGCGGGTCCGGTGACAGTATCTACACTTTTAGGTTGGGTTGTTTGTGGTGAGATTGAACTTTCTAAACCTCATCTTGAAGTGACAAAGTTTACAACTTTATATTGTGCCGTGTCTACTTGTATGCCTGAAGAGAATGAAATTAACTAATGGTTAGGCAGACTCCTGGTCATGTACTTGAGGAGCAAGAAGATCAAAATTTTCTTCCATCAATACGTTTCACAAACAGCGGAAAGTATATGGTATCGCTACCATGGAAAATTAATAAAAGTGATATCACTCTTAAATCTAACTTCTCAGGTGCGCGTATGAGACTTAAGTCGAATATTAATAAGTTATCAAGAAAACCTGAATTACTGTTAGAATATGATAAAATAATTAAAGAATAATTGAATGAAGGAATAATCCAATTAGTGCCAGAAACATCGTCCGAAACTTTCATTATCTTCCACATTCAGCAGTACATCGTCCACATGCAGAGTCTACGAAATAACGCATCGTCTTTGACGCATCAGCAAAACCAGATCGTTCATCACCATCATTGAATGATTTTTTGAAGAAAGGTCCTTGCTCACTTCCTCAAATCGTAACTCTTCTTCAAAAATTCCGAACTCATAACATTGTTGTACTTGCAGATATAAAAAAAGCTTTTCTAAATGTTCTGATAGAGGAAGACGATCGTGATGTTCTCAGATTCTTATGGGTTGACGATATTCATTCTGACTCGCCACAAGTAATTGTTTTACGACATGTTTGATTGCCATTTGGTCTTGTATCTAGCCCAGCTATATTGGAGGCTGTCATTCGATTTCATTTCACAAATTATGCGCATAAAGTCACGTCTAGAATCTTGCATCTATTTTGATAATATTGTTACTGGATGCGATGCTGAAGATCAAGCTATTGAGATGTATTCATATCTAAAAGAGTTATTTTTGAAGGGTGGGTTACCTTTACAACAATGGAAAACTAATTCCTCTAAGGTACAAAGTCAGATTGATAAGTATGAAGTCAATGATGTGGAACTACTTGACGAAGAAGACTCTACTTTTTCAAAAATTGGTCTAAACCCTATGTTGAATTCTGATGAAAATCACGCTAAAGTATTGGGTTTGAATTGGAACATGCGTGATGATTATATAACATTCGATTTTCGTTCAATCGCTTGTCTTGGGATTGATCTCCCTGTTACTAAACGAGTCATATTAAAAATAGCTTCGAAAATATTCGATCCTCTCGGTCTAGCGTCTCCAGTAACAATAATTCCAAAAATAGTATTTCATAGTGTTTGCAAATCCCTTCAATGGGACGATGTAATAACTTCGAAAGATGCCATAGTTAAATGAATTAAGTTAATTTCGTTGCAAGATTCCGAGACTTGTCTTGAGAGACAAACTTAACAGCAATGTAGAGTTTCATGGGTTTTGTGACGCGTCACAGGCAGCGTATGCGGCCGCCATTTATATTCGCATCTGTTACGGAACTCATCCTTGTATTACAACTCATTTGTTCGATTTTCGTCACGTTCGTAACTTTGACACGTTGATTTTGTCAGTACCAAACAATTCTTGTATTAGTCATACCGCTTTTGTATGATGAATAAAGCATTCTATTGTTATTATTATTATTATTATTATTATTACTCAAATGAAACTTATGAGACTCATTTGATCATGTCAAAATCACATGTAGCACCTTTGAAAAGCTATTCTATCCCTAGAATGGAGCTGTTGGGTGCAGTCTGCTTAGCAAAAATGACTAATTCTCTTGATCTGGCTTTTAAAAGATTTCAGTCCTATCTTTGGTGCGATAGTGAGAATGTGCTACATTGGATCTGTAATACTGCTCGGGTGTGGCCCGTTTTTATTCAAAGACGAGTAACTGAAATCCGTAAGCTTTGTCCCCCAAATAATTGGTATAAAGTGTTTACCCGTGAAAATCCAAGCGATTTACCAACTCGTGGAGTTTACCCATGCGACATTTTATTTTCCTCTTTGTGGTGGAATGGTCCAGAATGGCTAAAAACTCCCAAGAATTTATGGTCAACAAATACAAGTTTTCAAGTTGATAGGGTACTAGTCAAGGAATCAGATAGGTTTCCAGATTCAACTACCTTATCTTCAAATGAAAGTAATTAACCCCCTCAGCAGACTAGAATTCTTCTGTCTAGGTTTTCATCTTTAAAGAAACTAGTTGACATTACAGGTTATGTATTCCGGTTTATATCTAATTGTCGTGCGTAAGAGAACCGAAGAACAGGTTTTTTCCTATCAAATGTCGAGTTAAATGAAGCTCGAAATTATTGGTTCCGCACTTTGCAGAGTTTGGACTTTGCTCCTGAAATATCGCATATTTTGAATAATTCTGCTAAAACGAAACTTAGTCATTTGCATTTGTTCTTGGATGATAATCAATTGGTGCGAACTAAAGGCAGACTCGCAAATAGCTCTCTGCCGTCAGACATGAATTCACCGGTGCTAGTGCCGAGAATACAAAAATTTGAGAGATTACTTATCCAAGAAGCTCATTTCTCAGTATTTCACGGGGGAGTGTCGGACACTCTCGCTAAGTTGACAGAAAAGGTTTGGATAATACGTGGCTGACAAAAAGTGAAAACTGTTCTCCGAAAATGCACAATCTGTAATAGAGTACAAGGCAAACCATTTTCTGGTCCATGAGATTTCCCGAATTTGTCTGACTTTAGAGTGACGGACTTAGTCGCCTTTCAGACTGTTGGGTTGGATTATTTCGGTCCTCTTTTTTATTCAGACCGAAAGGGGGAGCGCCTTAAGTGTCATGTGTGCTTATTTGCGTGTGCAAGTACACGCGCTGTGCACTTAGAACTGGTCACCGACATGACAGTAGAATCGTTCCTTCGCTGTTTGAGACGATTTGTTTCTCGAAGAGGAGTTCCAAACATAGTATCCGACAATGCTAAAACATTTAAAAAGGCGAGCACTATTCTGGGAGCGGCACCGACAGAAAGTAGAATAATTCAAGAGTATTTGAACTCTAAAGGTATCTGTTGGTCATTCATTTGTGAGCGAGCACCCTGGATGGGTGGATTTTACGAGCGCTTAGTTAAAACTATCAAATTTGCGTTGAAGAAATCTTTGCTCCGTCGAACTTTAGAATTTGATGAGTTACTGACTGTGTTACACGAAGTCGAGGGCGTTGTTAATAGCAGACCTCTTTTGTACGTGTCCGATGAAAATAGGGAAATTATAACTCCAGCACACTTTCTAGTATTAAGAAGAATAACGGATGAGTCTGTTGGAACTCCTCTCGATAATCCAATCCAGTTGTCCTTACCATTGAAGTTGAAAGCGATGAGAACAATTCTGAATGCATTTTGGGACACCTGGCGACGTGAATATCTAACAAGTCTGCGGGAGCATAATTCGCAGCATTCGTCAGGAATGATTCGAGATCTAAAGGTCGGTGAAGTGGTTTTGATAGATGGTGAAAAACAGCCAAGATTATCATGGAAGCTTGGCAAGATCGAATCACTCAATCGAAGTAGAGATGGCTTAATAAGATCTGTTTTAATACGAGTTTCGAGAGGTCGGTTCTCAACGAATAGGTCTGAGTTTTTGAGGCGTCCTGTGCGGTCTGTACTGTATATCCGTTAGAAGTGGATTAATATTAATTACGTTTGCTAAATTAGCCGTTTCGGTATGACATAATAATGTTTGTGCCTCGATAATTGTAATGAAGCCTATGTATGAGAGCCACGCTTTATTGTAATTTACTGTTCACATACGCGGTGTTCACGTGTCAACGACGTGGAAGACAATACTTTTTTGCCGCAAAAAAGTAGGGGAGTGTGGTGAATTGATGGACTTTCTATGGATGAATAAACTCTGTGGCCTACGTGCTATGGTAATACTACCTTTTCTTTGATAGTCATTATTTTGTGTGTTGGAATTATGTCTATGATAGCTCATTGTGACAGTTCTCCCATTCACGCACACGAGGTTTGAAGGAAAATGAGATGTGATATTTAACATACATGTATGCATCAATCGGAGCTGGTCTCCGTGGGACAGTGGTTAAGTACTTGGCCTAGCGATCCTTCGGTATAGAGGACGAGCCCTGAAAGTGTCGGCAGGAAGATCATCCGGGCTAAAAGGTAACAACACTACAGATATAAGTGTGACTAAGTCAGCATCGTCCAAGTCGCCAGAATGGGGAGCTGTGACGCTGAACCATCATCACATGCATTGGAACTGAATTATTGTCGCCTACATAAAACAAAGTCCCTACATGTATACTTACACTGATAGAATCAAGCAAAATCAAAAAAATATCGAAACAAAGAAAACCTGTAAGATGGATCTCCTCTTTCCCGATACGACATTGGAACCTTAAAGGGACAATTTTTGCATGATGGCTGCCCCAGTTGTTTGCAACAAAAAACCATACTTCATCACGTACGTGCACGTCAAGTCTGCAACGTCGTCAAACGATGACATTATGGGGTTTATATACATGGATAGGTTGAGGAGCTGCGATTGTTTCGCATGCTTGCAAGAATAGTTTTTTTGGTCATTGGCAAACAAACGAACTTTTGGAAAATTTGTATATTTCTAGGAATAATTTGAATTTTTCTAGAAGTTCAGATTTACAGCGAATTGAAGAATAATCTCTACAACATCCGATGCAAACTTTCCAAGTTATTTGGCACTATCGTGCCTATTCCCTAAGACCGCTAATGACAGACAAATGAACATGTTCTATGTACGGATTGATAGACTTTATTGAGTTAGTAGCATGGTGCGATCATCATTAGGAATTGTAGAACAAAAGACCGAAGCAAGAAGCACAATTGTGAGTCAATCTTGGAACATGCAGACTTGGCATGATAATTGAATTTCATATTGCTACAAAGAAAAATACAAATCTTTATCACGAGTAATTCCACCGGCAGACTGTCTGCGCACGAATATTAGCAATGACTGGAATTCACTAAGAACACGTGAAATCAACTTACCCGACACTGTCTGTGTGACAGTATGCAGCAATCTTTATAGGCTAATAGCTGTTGGCGAAATTGATTCCAATTTGATGTTCTTGAGGAACCATACAAGGAACCTCTCATGACCATTCCAACAGGTAAACCCTTTAACTCTCCGCTTCTTATTTTTGCACTATAACTATATGCAAACGACCCGAATGGATAATACCAGAGCCAAGAGCGTGTAAAGTAATTGTAGGGCATCCAATAACAGCAGACTGGCATTAGTCCTCCTAAAATATATTCGACATTGAAAACAAAGTCATCTTAAGTATATATAGACTTAAGACAGCAATTCATAAACTTTGTGGAGCTTTGACCTTTATTTATATTAGAGAGCATGCTTATTTCCTTCTATAAAGAAAGCAGCTAAATCCATAACATTTTAAGGCACATAGATTGCACAGTGCAGTTCGCCTGGGCATAGAATAGTAAAACGTCTTCAGACTTGAACAATTTAAGGATATTATTCATAGGCAGCAATAGACGTTGCGTCTCATCTTGCGTGGCTCGTAATGGCTAGAATTGTAATGGCTAGAATTGTAATGGCTAAACAAGAATTAAGGACTGCACAGCTTATGTCTTGTATTTTATTTTCTTGTATAAATACGTCAAAATTATAAACTAAATAAGGTGAACATGTTTTAGGCAAAAGTTTCTCTTTTAATTTGTATTATCTTAATTTTTCTTCGAAAGAAAAGATCATCTTGAAACATACGAAACACTTATTTTATTTCATATTGTAGCTTCAATTTCACAATATCAACATTATGAATATATAACAAAAGTTAAATGCTTGAATTATGGGCAAATTGTTTACTGATATTTCAAAAGCTGCAACCGGTTTATTTTCATAGAGCTTTAAATCAAAAAGAGTTGAGAATCACACTACATTTACACACAGAAATCAAATTCCAAAATTGCCGTCCCATACTGACAGAAGAGTAAAAACCAAAGTGTCTCAATTATAAGCTTACTATTTTACTCTAATCTCACGTCACTTCAAATATATCTTTAACTGAAAAAAAGATGTGGAACATGATTCTTCGATTGTATATTGGCTATAAGAAAGATCAGTTTTTCGGTTTCCTAATTAAAACCTATGTGCGGCAATCATAGTTGCTCATCAATAACGTTGGCCCATTTTGAAAATCAGAAAGTCAGCGGCTCATAATTATTCTGCAGAAGAACCGAACAGGGCGAACTTGACTCTCACTCTGACCACGGACCCAAATGAGCGAATTACAATGAATGCTTTTTTACCACTTGAAGCCAGATCAGAATGAGTCGATCTCAAATCAGAATGAGACGATCTTGAAAGATGAAATGTGCCGCCAGTTTACGAACTCGCGAGAGTATTAAGGTCGAACCACCTGTGATGGAAAGAAAATTTTGACCCTGATACAAGTCTGTCTCTATGGAATCGTGTACTTGTGCACAACTGCCACAATCCTAGCTCAAGATGAAATTCGCAATTTAACAAATACGAGTGTGGATCCTCTCAACATCAAAGGACGAAAATTCATGTACAAAACATTGTGATTACTTTGTACAAAATAACAAACTTGCTGACTTACTCCACAATCTGCTGCTAGACTCAGGTTGATAGCAGGCGACGCGTCTATTCAAATTTGGTATATGAATAGGACGATATCCAAAATGTAAATTTCTCGTTGTCCTTGGACACTGGAGCCTCACTCTGTATTGTGGATAGTAATAATACGTGTAACAATATCTCACCCATATACTTCGGTAATACGAGTAGTAGGAATAGCAGTACGTGCGTCTTTCAGGGACAATTGGATTGCTCTCCAGCCACCGCAAGCATCGGAGTCCAGGATGAACGTAATCGGGTGGGTTGTTTGTCAAAGAAAAACCCATGAATTGTTCAACGTTTGATCCCGAGCCCCATCGACTTCCTCTGTTTGCAGTCAATCCGCGAAGTTTGCTGGGAGGGAATTGCAACTTTTAGCTTATTAATCAATTGGCATTTTTATCTGGTGATGGAAAATTGATAATGCTCCGAGTACGTCTAAAATCAATTTTATTTTGAGAAATCGTTGCAAGCATTCGCCTACCTTTTCATGGTGTCTAGCATTTTAGTCTTTTCGGTAGTCTCTCTGTAAGTTCGGGCTGTTCTCCTATTGACAAATTCAACCTAATGTAACATGACATGAGTTTTAAGTCTCCGTTTATACTGTAATGTTTTTTGCATCACATTTTCAAGTATTTTGTGAATTTCATTGGGCTCGCCTTAATCGTGGAATCTGATCGTTCAAGATGTTAAAGGACCCGAAAGAGAAGCAGGCAGTTTGTCATCTTGCTGATGAGCCCATGTCATTTTGTACATACGGGAACACTATATACGAGTATGCATTTGCTTTATCAAATAGTAACATATTTTCATTCCTTTATAGTCAAACAAACATTTGATATAGTCTGTCGTTTTTGTTAGAGTGAACGCAGCAGTGAGCTATTTTCAGGAATGTTTATTAGCACAATTGAATGCTTTTCCTAATTATATTTTCTGGGCTGGTAATTAGTCGTGGGTTACAATTACATCAAATCTATCGTGACTTTGTAACATTCTGACATCACGTAACTTAAGCACATCGCAATTTCTTCATGTTTCGTATTAATTAGCAAAAGAGTGAACGGCACTCTCTTTAATTCTTTATTATATTTTCCACAATTTTAATGTTGGATTTAATTCTCCATCTTTTTGTACTTCCATCATTGACTTATTGAATGCTTTGTAATGGGAATCAGTAGCATTTTATAGTGTTTGGGTGATGGGTTTTCATCTATTTTCACACATTACTCTCATGCCAATTAAAAAGTTACTTTCGCTTCAAATATTTCCCGATAGATTTCCTTGAAAATTTTGTGAATTAGTTGATCACCACAGGTATACGGGGAAGAAGACAACTTCTCATAAAAAATCAATTGGTAGCACGCGACAATGATGCTCTGAAATCAGTAGGGCTTAGGAACAGTTAGAGTCTTCATCGAAGAATTCTAAGATACGATGAGAAAATATACATCGTGCTTACGTACAATGTATTTTTTCTCATCGCATCTTAGAATTCTTCGATGAGAAAATATACATCATGCTTAAGTACAAGTTGCGAACACATCATCGATCACATCGATTGCATGGAAGCATAGCAGTATATATCCACAAGCATGGTAAAGTAATATTAATGCAAAAGCAGACGCTAGAGTCCTTCAAAATGTGTGTATGCCAGAGCTGACAATAAGCTTCTCTTAATTCAACTTTTACACAGTACAGGATTGTTCCCATTCGTGTCTACTGTCCATGATACTTGTGAAACAAAACATTTTCGCGAGCAAGCTATTCTTTTAATAGATTCATATTGAAGAGTAAATTCAATTTCATTCTAACTATTCCCGAATTATCTGACATTATAGTATTTCTCATCCTTTTCATGGTTATGTGGCGAGTAATTGAAGAGATATAAATATACCTACTAGAAGTCATGGACTGATAGCTTTCTAATTTTCCTTTTATATGTTCCAACACCGGTAGTTCGAAAAAAATATCCAATTTGAATATCAGCATATTGATTTCCAGGAGACCAAGCTTTACAGCTGTCATAAGCAGCAAATCCGTATGTATTCACGTAGTCACTGCCAAATACCACATGGAAGGTCATCGGATGTGTCTGTTAAAAAGAAAGATTATCACGTGAAAACTAATTGAAATATTTATATTGAGACGAAAGGAATGAAATGGAATATTTGTGTGGTGCATGCTGTATTCGTGCTTTGAGCAATATGAGCATGAAAACTTCATTTTCTCTCCTATTATTGAAATGTTATAGTTATAATATCTCATTTTACCGAAAAAGTACTCAAGTAAAACTTTTAAGATAATATTCAGTCCAACTGATCAAAAAGCCCGGAACTATGGCATTTAATAGACTGATGGATGAACCCTTTCTTTTAAATAAGTCAGTCATTGTCCTATCTCATTTTTATCAATTTTGGCCTAATTGCGATAGCCCTTCGCGATCCTAACTGTGAGTGCATACATCAAAGCAGAGATGCGGAGTCGCAGTCCTATCAAATGATAGGACACCGGAATCCGGCCTATAACTAGACCCGAAATATAATACAAACAAATTATTTATTGTGCTACACAGACTTAGGAAAAGAAAAAGCAAACTAATTATCAAGCAACCGAGGTTTCACAGAATCCTTCTGTCCATTCAGATTAAGATGGAGTTTCTGAATAAATAGCATCTCATAGATTCTCAGATCGTCTTTCTTACATTTCTTTAAGATCTCTTAAAACTCTCCATAAAAATTGCTTGGTCACAGCTAGATTGTAGGCGATGCTCACTTATTACAGAGTGCCGATGTTCTTCAACTCTTTGGAACAGGTGTCGCGACGTGAATCCAACATAGCTCGCATCACACGAGCCACATTTATATTGATAGATTACGTTGCTACCGTTCACAAGGAGGGGCTTCTCTACTAGGTTTTTAACCATCGATGAGATCTTGCGACTGGTGAATATTGGTTTGGTTACAAGACCAACTTGCACATCGATGTTGTGAAGTTGACGTCGTACAAAAGTAGTAGAAGGCTCATCTTTGTACGGTTAGCATTGAATCTGGCTTTTCTATTTCAGTCTTGCTTTCATCGGTTGTGTGCACTTTCTAATACATATTTGATTGAACTTTCTATCGTCGACACTCTGTAATAAGTGAGCATCGCCTACAATCTATCTGTGACCAAGCAATTTCTATGGAGAGTTTTAAGAAATCTTAAAGAAATGTAAGAAAGACGATCTGAGAATCTATGAGATGCTATTTATTCAGAAACTCCATCCTAATCTGAATGGACAGAAGGATTCTGTGAAATTATTAGTTCTTGATAATTAGTTTGCTTTTTCTTTTCCTAAGTCTGGACAGAAGGATTCTGTGAAATTATTAGTTCTTGATAATTAGTTTGCTTTTTCTTTTCCTAAGTCTATGTAACACAATTTACTAGATGTCTTGTTTTTTAAATTATTTATTCTCGTGCATATAGCTGTCACTGTCTTGATGTCAACTTTCTCCGTCAAACAAAAGTAGAGAGACAGCAGTGCATGCATAGCTTGTAATAGTTGAGGGAATGAACCGTGATAGTGAAAAAAGGACTGTCTTTTTACTCGGTGATTTAGTAGAGAAGACAAGCCTTCCTAGCCTCGATCACAACTGCGTGCCAAAGGTCACATCGGAGACATAAGTAAATTATTAGTTTGTTTGAGAACATTGCCTCTTACCCTCACGTTAATCGTGTATGATGGCTCCTCTAATGCGCATATTAAAATCGAAAGTGCACTCATATTTTTTGGAGAAGGATGGGAGATTTTCCTGCCTGGTAGAGACTGGAGAAAACCGTGTGAAGCATACATCAAAAAGATGGAAGCAGCCGAGTCGTATGCATACAACTGAAAGCAGCTTTGATAAACTTTTATCGAAAATAATGGATAATTGATACAGCAATGATCACTAAAAATAGGTTCCGGTAAGCTTATGATGATCAATAATAGGTTACCAGTTAATTTTTCAAAGAAAACTTGAGTTTATATACTTGCCACCTGTAGTCGGAGTCCTATCAAAGCCGGAGTCCTATAAAACCCCGGAGTCGGAGTCCTATCAAAATGATAGGACTCCGCATCCCTGCATCAAAGTAATTGAATTACATCCAGGTAAATGGTGAACCGAATGCATCTAAATAAATAGGTTTCTGAAGATGCCATATCAACTTTAAATGAAATATCCGGGCTTTGCACTGATACAGAGTATATCATTATAGCGCATACTACTTGTATGCTGCATAATATAGAATTGAAGATTTCAATCAGGAAGCAGCTCATAATTAAAATACAAAATTATAAATTCAGGAAAGCGCTTTTATTGAGAGATGGACCAACACTATTTTCAATTGCCGATTCTGTCGAGGATGCCAGTTTCCACTGATATGTTATAATAACACAACGTAGTTTGTAGCTAATGAACTGAATTGAGTTCTTCGTTTTGAAAACAAAGTACGGCATAAAAATTGTCAGTAATTTAAAACTGTCAATATTGAACCAGAAATGTCAACAAAGGCCTTCAATAGTCACTTTCAGTAAGTAGTTCAAGTCCTTCAAGTATCTGTTACGACAGCTTGATGATATGTTAACTTCATGGAAATGCACATGAATTCATGCATGTAACTGAGATTGTGTCAGCATCGATACCGGTTCAGTAAAAGTTAAACATGCGCAGATATAGAAGGTCCAATATATCGTGTTACAAGCACTTATTCATTTTACTAAAAATTAACATCATAGATAAGGTCTTTCCTTCCTCCTACTGCAATTCTCATCATATTTGCTTTGGTCAAATCAACTTTCGGACTTTTTAATGCTAAGCAGTTATTCCACGTCTTAAGCATTTCTTGCAGTTCTTCCTAACTTTCTGCAGCCAATACGAAATCGTAGAGAATTTTAAGAGGAAGACCTTCTGAAAACCCTCCACTGATGGCAGTTATGCCGATTTTAAACAGCAGTGACAAAAGACTTTTCAACTTCCGCTTCTCGGAGTGCCCACTTGACCACGTCCCTGGAAAACAGGTCGAATGCCTTTTCAATGTCGACAAATGCAGTGCTTTCTTTTTGTCCAGATGCATGCATTTCTCTCGCAACTACCGCACGATGAAAATTGTATCTGTTCTGTCCATGTCAGACATGAAGCCAAACTGCATCTCGTCGATCTCTAATCCGCCTCTCAAACACACTTTCAAAAATTTTCAGAGCTTGGTCCGTGAGTTTGAGTCCTCTGTAGCTTCCGTAGTTATGTGGATCTACTTTGACCTTATAGATAGCAATGCTTTCAAACGAAATGTTCAACTATAAGCTCTACTACGATAAGAGAAGAGCGAATGAAAATATGATAATTCTTTGGACTTAACAAAACGGTTAGAGATGATATCAAAGTTTGTAATACTGAAAGTTCATTATTCCACTTTCTCAGAAGCATGAATCGACTTACCTTGTCAGAAAAGTCATACACATTTGTAAACTTGATGACATAAGCAATTCGAAATACTTGTGGAATGGTTGAACCAGGTAACTTTCCTCTCATGTAAGTCGATATTTCCGTATCGTTTTTCAGTTCAAAGATCTCCATTTGAGACTAAAAATATAAATGTGATATGCAACTATTATAGTGAGGAACACTTGTCTTGATTACTTCTTGTATTAGTACAAGAGATCAGATAAATCGATTATCAATTATTCAAATCGAACTATGCAAAACTATAACAGACTAGTAAAACTTTACACAATCTCCGGACTATCAAGTAACTCTGTTCTGAAATTCCAAATCACAGAAGGACCGGACGGTTTATGAAGTACATATACACGCTCAACGTAGCTTAAAAAGTTAGACTGTAATTGCAATCGACAGCCTGCAGGAAATTGTATTTTACATGAAGTTGAATAGCCAGTGGTCTACCTAAAATTAAGATACACAGTATTGAAAATGGACTTTTTTTTAACATCATTCAACTTTTCTGACGACTGACGCAGCGGGGAACAGTCAAGTTTACGCGCTTTAGTTATGACCATAACACCAGTGACCTCGTGCGTTTAACCATCCAAAAATGTGAAGTTTTGAAGTTTTGCATTCAAGCTTAAATATGGATTAGGGGAAATGCAATTATACATGACGGAGTAAGGAATGAAAGGCAACACTAAGCTTCAAAGCAAAATAAAGAGAGAAACCGAGATAAAGAGAAATATGCTAACTTTGCACTCTTTACATTCTATGGCAAGCGCTTTTGATGCACTCTTTTTCCATAGGAATATTCGCGTCAAGTATTTATCCGTGCTTCATCGTGAAATTAAAATTGTTGGTTGTAAACTCAATTTTAAAATTCAAAAGGCTGTGAAAGGCCTTCTAAATTGAAAGACCTTCACATTTCCATAGGATAGGATAAAACACTCAAGTCCCTTTCATCAATACAAAGGGATGATAGACAACACAAGCTATGCGAAAAAACATAATGAGCTAAAGCGCAATAATAAGCTTATACAAAAGGATAGAACTAAGAAAAATTCCTTCAGTAAGCACTAAGCACAAATGTTCGATGATAAACGCATTCAGCATATATAATTTAAGGACCTATCCCGCAAATTAGACCGTTACATGAAATTGCATATAGGCTTAATTACGGGAAGTGCATGAAATACATGATAAAACAAAATTTGAATTTTTGAAACTTTCGAACCATACTTACATCACTCTTAAAAGTCATGGAGGACCAGTAGGGAGCAAAAAATCCTGAAATCTTCATTTGGTTTCTCATGTCGTAAAGATAGTTTAAGTATCGATAGGTTCTCATTGCTTGATTGATTGGTACAACGGTTTCAAACAGTGGATATCGGAAGCAATGTCGATTACACAGGTAATAACAATAGTACCAAGAATACCACCAGTAATACCAATACCGATAGTAATTCCCGAATCTCCGAATATAAGTATTGAGACAATAGTTGTAATCATAGCACATTAAGCTTTGACAATACTCTGTGTAACGATCATCATAGAACCAACTTTCATACCAAATTCTCCACCATTTTTCATTCAAAAATACAACCGCGCCAGTGTTTGTAACCTAAAAGAAAAATCTAATTAAATGCTTGCCAAAGATACATGTAAGCGATCACATCCTTATCATTATTTTGGATTGAGTCAGAGTCCCATCTATCAAATCTGAACTCTGACTGAATATCAGTTGTCTGCAAGGTAGTTGAATGTACAGGTAAATTAATTTTAGTTGTCAATTTTAACTGATATTCATTTTTTGTACAGTTTACATTGCATAACTCAGTAGCTCTGCTTTCTGGCTTTCATAAAAAATTCATGAAAAGTCATTATTAGCAGATTTTCGCATGAATGGGCACTTGATATCGGAAAAAATACACTTTAGTTCCTGTAGTTCACACGTAAAAAGTGAAAATTGAGAAGCTTGAATGTCATCTTCAAAATCGAAAGCAGTCGACCTGCTAGAATTAAAATTAAAATGATGATAAATAAATCGAGGGGTCTCAGAAATTCCTGAAGAAGTTTATAACATCCTGTAGCAAATATTTTTGAGTCTTGCATTATTACAAAAATACAACACTCTGGTAATTGTACGTCACTGCAATTAGGCACATTGAGACCTTGGCGACACATTACGCAGATTACGCAATAATGTGAGAAGCACACACTATAAATCTACGTTATTCAGCGGTAACTATCTGATCCATTTGTTCCATTTGATGAAAAAATATATGCATACATACATAACTTTAACGAGGACGAGAATAACAGTTCATTTACATGTTTATACTTGCGTACGCATTTCAATAAGAATACCGGAGATAAACTTCTAACAGAAAATCACAAGAAATAGGACTTGATTATAATATGAGATGAGGTTGATGATTATTTACTTGAACTTCATAGAAACCCTATCAAAACCAAGAGACCCATTAAATTCATGAGTCTAATCAGAGCTCGGAATCTTTTCAAAATTTTAGGAGTCCGAAACCCAGCTTATCACGAATACTATCAACCGGATTACTGATCGATTTGCTAATTGTGATGAACTTTGCTACTTAGCTGCCTTTTTGCGAATTTTTACTCCTATCAACACGCAGAGTTTAAGAAAACTATTTTACAATTTTCCAGCGGAAGGTTATATAGAATTTACATCATCACTAGCACAGTCCATGTTCTCTAAAACTGCCGAGGCGCATGACAAAATCAACCATCAATAAAGATGAGCAAACAAAAAACAACAAAGCGAGTGCCATTCAAAGATTGACTGGTATGTATGGCAGCCGAATCACATATATAGCCAAAAGCCATCGTTCGCAAGTCGCTTCACGATTCACCATAGGCAATAAGTCATAAGTCGCAAGGCAGTTTGGCGCTACATTTTGACCGTTAACACATGTTCAAATTCTTCACAAGAGATGATTAAGACATTTAATGTAAAATAGAGCAAAAATCTTTTAAACCACTACAAGAACGTATACAAAGAGACGCGCTACATCAAAATAAGAAACAAAGACACCTGCATCATCTGTCATAAAAATAGCCATGCACGACCATGATGATCATTTTCTGCGCTGAGTCATTCTGATTTAATTTTCGTGGTATCAGAGGTGCGGCGTTTGTTAGAGGGCGTCGATTATTAGAGGAAATGAGGTACATGCAATGACCCTTCCGAATCCATCATACACGTCCTTTTCAATTTAGATACATCATGTAGCATTCTACCTGGGTATATAATGCTCTACGTTGATATTACCATTTATATACAGGTCTATAAGATGCTGTGTGATAATAGATAGCATCAATCCATCTTATCTTGAAAAACGATAACAGGTGCTAAAGAATTCTATTAAATACAGTGAAACCTGTCTACAATGGACACTGATTTCTGCAGCTGAAAGTGTCCTTTCTGTGTAGGTGTCCGCTGTAGGAAGGGGTTACAATAAATTATTTTATGTCCTTCTAGACACCTCCAGACTATATTTATGTGGTTACTCTTAAATATGATTTTCCTAATGTCCTATAATAGTACTAGTACACATATGATATAAGCATTTATTTTCACCGGTGTCGGCTTAATATTTGAAGGGAAATCAATCTGTACAAATATCTTGCACAATATGGAATGGCAGAAGTTGTGTGTTGGATATGTGAATTACTGGAAAGTTGAATCCACCACATAACTTAAGCCGCTCAATATTATCCAACATTTGACAGATAGACTTTCCTCCTTCACATTCTGCATGATTCGTCGTCGAGAGGTTGCAATCTGCTTGGTGGAATAAAAAGCAACTTAATGTTGGATTACGACATTCTGTAGTGTGTGCAGCAGTTATCCATTAGAAGAATGATATTTCGATTCTCGAAACACATGCGGTTGTTGAGTTTCCTCAGCCAATTTTCGAAGATGTTCGAAGTCATCCAGGCCTTCTTGTTGTGGGCATAGTCGATATGAAGCTGAAGTCCACTGTTCTGTTTTTGCTGTTAGCTTCTGGCGATTGGAACTGATCTCTCCAGAAGAAAATATCTGCAGAATTTCTTCTTCCTTACTCAATATGCTGCCGATCTGGATGTCTCAAAGTCACATTGTCATTTTAGCAACTTAGAAAATCACCATTCCATCTGGCGGTATCTTTTGGATGGAATAGTTTCTATCACTTTCATTTCCCGCTTAAAATTTTTTTTCCGCTTTTAGTTTATCTGTCTTGTCAGTCATTATAATCTGTATTAAACCGTTTTCAAGCTGAACATGCACTTAAATGTCTTCTAATGAGAAAATCAAGGTTGTAATTGACTAAAAACAGCAAGTCACAGCTAATGATTTACCAGTTTGCACTAGCAAAATATCAGCAACATGGAAAGATAAGAGAGTCATCAACACGTGTAAGGAAACAGACGGACCGCTAATTTCTGATAACCGCCTATTGACATCGAAAATGATAAATCCTTGTCGAGAAGAAAATGTCCACTAAACTTAGATAATTTAGCCAGAAAATGTGTCCGTTGTCCACGTTAGGCAGGCGTCCATTCTAGTGAGGGACATTTCAAGGAAAATGCCAAATATGCAGACTATATTGTCCATTGCGTACGAGTGTCCGTTCTAGCGGAGGTCCATTGTTGACAGGTTCTACTGTAATGCAGCCACTGCATTTTCATCAAACTGACTCGTGCCCAAACTGAATTTAGTTCAAGAATAATAATCGTGAACTCAGAATTTTTGAATTTCCATGAGTAATCCCAGTTTTCCTAAGTGTTTTCAATTACCCTGAGTTCCCAGGTCTTCCCTGTTTCCCAAGAAGACACATTCCTTGTTGTATCTCTATGATAATTTGATAATTTTATCAAAACCGACCATCAGAGCCATTTTGATCAGGAACCCTCGATCGCAATCCTTTGTAGCACGGTGCGCCATCTTGTACAAATATAAGATCAGAATCATACCATTGATGCATTAGTATGGCACTGGTTATAATTTTCATCGAGATGCAGCCAATTGTTGATAATAGAAACGTCAGAGAAATCATGAATTGTAGTTTATAATTTCACACATTTCTTTATCTTAGTCTATACTGGATTTCGCATTGAATAATCGAAACTTTGTGTGGGTTTCTACGAAAAACACTCTGATTATCTAGATCAATGTTCGACCACGTTGGCTACGTAGAAAACAGTGTCTAAATCGGATTTCTGCACGCTCTGTGTTATGTAGCACAAGTGTCGACAGGGTACCCTGTCGAAAACGGTTTCTGAGAACTCGACAATTAGACGATGACGACATAAAATAGGTCGTTATGACGGGATTTTCTATTTCAACCATTCACATTCTTTCCAATTTCATACTTTCTCTCCAAATGAAGTTGCTATTGATCAAAGACTGTCAGCATGGCAAGTAGTACTGCGAAGGGTAGCTCTAAAGTTGAGGTGCAGAGTGGGATAAAAAAGAAAATTACTCCTCACTTGAGAAAGAATATCTCATAGAACTCGTCAAAGAAAGAGACTCTGAT
Source organism: Prostheceraeus crozeri (assembly GCA_907163375.1). Lineage (NCBI taxonomy): Eukaryota > Metazoa > Platyhelminthes > Polycladida > Euryleptidae > Prostheceraeus > Prostheceraeus crozeri. The sequence continues at coordinate 255,767 of CAJQUW010000103.1, forward strand.
ATCGAAAATTGTCCTAGACTGGAAAATAAAGAACGCCATCATTGAGCATGAAATGCTGTCAGCCATGAGGGGAACAACTTCAGATGCGTGTGTGAGACGGATATTGTCAAAACACTTCATAATCTGAATCATGTGAACACTTTCTATGATTAGGATTTGTGGATTTTGAGCCATAAAATGAAAAATACAATCATGTTTCATGGAATGTAATCCATTTCCAATCATTCACAATGTGTTCATTGAGCACTTATACATACTTAACGTATTAACATTAATTTGAAAATAAACTACAAAACACGAAGTACATGTATGTGAAACTCTCATAGCACTGGATGACATAGGTATTCATCTTCTAAAATGAGAAATAATGATGCTCAGTGGAATAATGATGCATTTCCCTCAGTGGTGTTTGAGGCGGTTCCAGTATTGAATGAACGGCTATCTGTGTGTAGGTCAACAGTAGGCCTACTCGTGTGAGGTTCATCCACGAAAGTAGAACCGTGTTTTAAAGCAAAGTTATGAATAACTGCACATGCAACAATCATGTTCATTGTTGTATCGATATTAACGCGGATTCGGGAATCTGGTCCCAAAAAAAAATCGCCGCTTCCAAATACCGAATAGCCGTACAATCACATTTCTAGCTACGCTGTGAAAATAATTGTACTGCTCTTCTTCTCGTGAGGATGGATTCGTTGCAGGAGTCAACATGTATGTGCTGGCTGCATATCCTCCGTTTCCCAGTAGATTCCTGAGATAGATCCATTTTCCAGCTTTGATTTTAAGGACAACTCATTGAAGATTTTAGAGTCATGTGTCGCACCTGGCCAGCGAGCAACAATGTTTGAATACAATATTCGGTACCGCCAACAACCTGAACATTTAATGAATAATATCTTTTGCGATTTACAAATGCGGTTTCATTTCGGCCACCAGGTGACTGAATTTTAACATGAGTGCAGTCGATCGCATCGATTATGTTATTCATCTCAAATAACTTTCTGAATCCCTCGCAGATCGCCATTTTTTCTTCGTCTTTAGGAAAGAATACAAATTGTGATCGCAAGCTTCCAATATCTCGGCTTATCCCCTATAATATTCTACACAACGTATTTTTATGAAGTCCATAATGATCGCTGCCACATATTTGGTAGGACCCAGTAGCGCAACAATCCAAGGTCACTAATAAATCCGTTAAGGGATTTGTCAAAGAAATTGTTCTTAATCCATTCGGAATCGGAATCGGAAACGGAAATTTCTATCATTGAATTTAGAGAGCGGATTTAAATGATCGCGCAAGCTTCGAAAAATGTGTTGTCTTGCAAGTTGTTCGTCCTACGTTTCGTAGTAATCATCGGATGAATCCATCACACTCACAGCGACAGCAGTCGTGAAAGTGAAGTACAAATGACGAGAATTTTCCTAAGTTGTCAACCAAGTCAATAACCCAAACTATTAACGTTTCGTAGTAATCATCGGATGAATCCATCACACTCACAGCGACAGCAGTCGTGAAAGTGAAGTTCAAATGACGAGAATTTTCCTAAGTTGTCAACCAAGTCAATAACCCTAACTATAGCTTAAAACAGGGTGGGAGACCTTGTCTAAATTTTGACGAAAATATCGATCACGTTGTCGTCCGTAAACCAAACGTAGAAACTCAGATTTACAGTCAACCACGTCATTCTAGTATTTAAACAACGTTAACCTGCAAAATCAGATGCCGTAGAAACCCACCCAGGAACCTGTGAAACTTCGAGATTCGAGAAAAATTCGAATCGGTCGGTATCGGCTGGCCAAAAATTATGTCAATTCCTTTCTTTTGATTTACAGCTTGTTTACATTCGCTACTACTTGAACGTGGCATTGCAAAATGCTTGAGACGTTGGATTCTAACTGAAGGTGATTGAAAACGTCGGTTGCTAAAACGGGAGCTAGTTGAATCAGCTATAGTGCATGCTACAGTGCTGCTCAGGGTTTCGGGCTCGGTCTATCTTACTGACCGAGTCTGATACTGATAAAAAATTGCTGATTTAAAGCAGAATTGTAGATGGCCCATTAGTAGGCTGGTAAGTTTAGATCTCACTAGGGCTATGAGACAGAGTTTTCAGACTGTTTTTCGTAAGGAACTCTTGGCCTGATGTAAGTAGTTTACTAAAACAGTGAATTATACTACGTATCCTAAAAAATGAACTATTTCTAAAAGTAAGCCAAGACGAAGGGGGACGAATTCAAGCGGTAGATCTAGTTAATAAGTTAACAAATTGTCTCATGCATCAGTATACCATCTGATCTTTTGACAGCACCCCTCACACATCTAGCCCCTCAAAAGTTAAAAAAACATTTAAGGACTCGGAACTTCTTCCTACAAAATACATATTATGTAGGCTTTTTGCACTTGACTCTTAAAATTTCTGAAGTACACGACTGACTTGATCTTTGGGCTACAGGTGTTTCAAAGTAAGGAGGGCATTTAATCTCGACCGACCAAGTATCTCCCGGAAAAATCTAGTCAGCGTGCGAAATTTCGATTATCGTTTGAATGAAAATGAAATTTGTATATTTTTAGTGATTTGATGTTTAATTCCCTACCTGTTGAGATTTGGTATGTGATTTATAGACGAAATGTAACACAAAATATCTTTGTAATTATCTGTACCTCAAAACTGCAATTAATCGCACGTCTGGTACGAAGGTTACATGAATTTAAGTACAAAATATGACTTACTGTCGACTTACAGTCTTTCAATTACGCTTTTTCACATAGCTACCGGATTTCCCTACTTTACTGATCTTCCAATCTTCCATTTCCCACATAATAAAATGCCAAATGTCTTTAGTAATCCTTTACTTGCATGAGCTCGCTTGAGTTTGAGTGACAAAGTTACGTAGGTTTGTTTTAAACTGTAGGTATCAATCACTTGTTATAAAAATTCTATTACTGTTATCTGAAAATTACGATAGTTCATGAAAATTCTGTGCTCTCCCAGGCTCAGGATATTTAAGGGAACTATTGATGGAGTAACACTTCCAGTCCCGCGTGAGATCCCAAAAGCCTTTTCTACAAATCTCGACCCAACCATCAAGCTACCTACTAGGCTAAACAAGGCCGATGTGAAGTCAAATGTCAAATCAATATCCACTATCTGACTCATAATCAAGCGTCAATACGTCATTCGAAAAAGGCTGCTGTTATAAAGCGTTCTATAGATTTTGATTAGCTCAGAAAAATGAAGACCTCAATTACTTTCATTATTTTGAATGCTCACTTCTTTATGTGTACCAAGGTGTCTTGCAACAGCGATTTAAATTACATGACTATTATCCTATTTGGTAGACCTATTTTTTTTAATGGCTAACGGTACAGACTAGTAAAACAAGTTGCAAAAATATACCAGGTCTATGCAAGTTTTTGAGGATTCGATTCGACTATAAATTTGCCGATTCGCAGGTTCACAATGTAGATGTAATGAATGCATGCAATTTTCAAATTAAGAGAAGATTTCAGTATCAGAATTTCAATATGGATTAAATGGGCTGAGCTTACGTAGAAAGATGAAGCTGCAACTTTTCCAACTGGAACGTCAACCTCCGGAAATTCAAATAATTTTGATCTTAGGGGGTAGGCAATGACGCCTGTCTTGCTAAAAATCTTTACAGACTTATTTGGCATGATAAAATCAGATTCACCTGGAAAAGAAAGGGTTTATTGTGTAATATATCAACAAATAACAAGATAATTTCATCAATGTTTTAATAGTGTTCATTGCGGTTGTATCGCGTTTAACAGAAGAATGGCAGCACACTGGGAGGAGTTTGAGGTTCACTTTGAAATAGATTGGGCATAATAATTTCAATAATAAGCTTTCGTCTTCGAGCCAATTACGAAGCGCTCTGATCTTTGGACAGCGGAAGAAATATATTCAACCATTTAGAGAGCACTAGTTATATGACAGAATCACTAGAAATTTCTGGCAAAAGGCATCCTTGTTCACAAAAACTGCAACATACACCATGGAATCAAGTACAACAAAATAGCACGGGTGTTCATAAATTAAATATAATTAAAGATTAAATTAAAAAAGTAGAACTAAAAAATCAATTATGATAAATTATATAGCACGGGTCCTTAGAAATAATTTGATGATGCGTAATTAGAATGAGAATGGCATGCAAACAATTTAAATTGCGACAATAGTCATTCAATAAATTGTAATTACTCGGGTTCAGCAATCAATTATGTGCAATGTAACTGCAGCTGCAAGCAATCAGATAATTTCAATTTTGTGTTTTATGTATACCTATCAAATCAGTGACATGCGGTTCATAATGTTGAATTTTTGATTTATGCATTATGAAATTCAACTCACGAAGCTATATGTAAGTCTACCTTTTAATGGAATTGAGCATTCAGTGCTTTAAAATGAAGTTACACTAACCATTGGACTCGAATGTCAATATACATAAATGCATTATAGGCCTCGATCGACCACCTGCTTACGCTTGTATGATTTCAAGTTAATTTCCTAGAAAAAAGATGTTATGATGGCTTAACAGAGCGAAGCCTAATTTCCATGTGTAGATCCACATATGCAAAAACCCCATCATATGAAGATATCGATCGATCACCTCTTAATTCTGCCCAGGGCTCGGACACCTTAATCTGCCCATCTGCTTACATTTATGATATGAGTAGTGTTGCATTCGTCCTAGTCACTCACTCACTCCACGATTTATCTTCCATTTTCCCCTGTGTTTCGAGTGTTGGACCACTGGATTTTTAAATTTCACTTTCGCCTTTCGAGTTCGTTTAGTTTCCGTTTCCGTTTTCGTTTTATTTTTATCACGACTTTTCGTTTCCGTATTTATATATTTTATAATTTATTTTATAATTGAAAAGGGTTAAATGCATTATTGGAAAGTTACCTTCATTTATTTAGTTAACAGTTTACAAACATTATATGAATAATACTCCGCGCGGCTTTCTCCATACGCTACACAGACAAGGTAAAGACCGACGATCTGTATCGAAGGTGTGGGCTCATTCGACCGAGCGAGACCCTACGACCACGACGGTTGACTCTGTGCGGGCATCTGGTTCGAGCAGAAAACTATTGTCGTGAACCGGCTCAAGACATCTTGTTCATGACTGACAACCCCGTCGACGAGGACAGGCAAATTCTACGACTTATGTCGACTGCCTATTTAAAGACGCTAGTGCTCCAGATCAAGTAAATGGCATTTCATATGTCAGACAGTTAGCCCGAGATCGGCAGATCTGACGCCTTTTGGCGCAACCATGTATGTACTATGTATGAATAATGATTCTCAGGTACATGCAGAGCTGGAAAAATTCCACTGAACTTTTTTAATTCCAATTCCAATTCTGGAGCAGAAATTTCAATTCCAAATCCAATTCCAATTCCAGTCGAAACAGTTCAATTCAATTCCAATTCCATAATAAGATTCAATTCCGATAATTGCATGTCGCGTATAGTGTATTATGTTAATGTTTATAACGTTTGTTCGCTTCAATCCAACACATGTGCCCTTATCCTATCCTCGTTGTTCCTGTGTACCGTTCCCTGCGTCGTTCCTATGTGCGTCTTCATGCTCATAGTTCATATTTCTTGTGTACATGTATATATGTAACCGGTCAGCCTACGCCATTTTCGTTTCGTGAACGAGATATTCAATATCTCGTGAAAAAAAATAAAAGAAAGTTAACGGTCAGCAAAGAATCAAACGCTGAGAGAGAGAGAGAGAGAGATGAGATGCGAATAAATCTATTAATAAACTGACAGAAGAAAGAAATTCACCTTTCTTATATATATTTCTACTCTATACTTTGAAAAGGGTTGTGACAGCCGAAATATAAGTATTAAATTAACTCATCGAGTTATCAACCAAGCAGGCTCGGCTACATAGACAAATTTGTCATAACTCGTTAGATTGTTAATTATTGTGAGTGGAAGTTGAATAATAGTTCATGTAACTGAATAATTAATTAAAATAATAATTTGTTGAAACTGTCTATATTATGATTTGAACTGACAGGGTTGCTACCCTTAATTGCAGCGTTAATTTTCCTCTTTCCAAACCAATTGTTTTTCGTGTGTACACGTGTGTACAAGTTAATGTTTTCGTGTGTACAAGTTAATCTCCAATTTTTGTGCTTGTCGTATCAAGAACTAAATTCAACAATTGTTTTATTTTGATTAATTATCTTACTTGATGAATAACTAAATAACAGATTGAACAAAGATGATTGTCTTTTCATGGTCTGCTTAATTGCTGAATTAACATTGTCCGGGGGCTGTAGGCCCATCGAAGTCACAAAAAAACCCTTTATTCAACAATAGAATAAAGCTGCCTCTGTCGATCTATCTCTCTCTTATCTCTGCGTGCAGTTAACACAACGGACGAGTACTGTGATTTCAATTTTTGTACAAATAGATTTATCACAGGTCTATCGAAAAAGTGGAATTGAGGTTTATCAAGGTCAATTCCAATCCCAATTCCGACGAAAAATGGAATTAATTCCGGATCGGAATTAATTCCAATTCCGACTTTTCCAACTCTGGGTACATGCATAATATTTTCCAATGCTTGTAGCCAGAGTAGAAGATGATTGCACATGTATTTATTACAATGTAAGCATGATAATTGCACCGGTATACGAAATCCATAGCTTCACAGAAGCAGTCTCACTCGATCAAAAGAAATTAGCATAAAAAGAATTGAAGTATTATTATTGCATCCATATTTACTGAAACCGTCAAAACCCATTGCAAAGAAGTGACTGTAACAACTGTCAGAACGATGCTTCGCTGCAACGGAATAGGGTCTCGGATCCATTTCGAGATGCTGTCTAGGAAGTAGGCTATGTCTCGCGGTAATGATACCGGCTTGATCTTTTCGCATGTAAAACATCATTTGCAATTCGTGACTCCTTTCTCGAAGACAAAGTGGTCCTAAAACACTCTTAGGTCTTCCAGTGATAGCACTCATACACGCTTCACACGAAGCAAGATAGACGAATTCACGAAGGAAATTACAGCCAGCCAATCACGTAGTGGCACCGAAAAAACGCGTCTTTATCACATCAACGTCGGCGCTTTTCTCACATGTTTTTTCATCTCGGAGTACTTCGTCACTAAGTCGAATGAGACTATGGGATTCTATAGGATACTATATATCTATAGGATGTATAATCCTATAGGATTTCTATGCATACGAGCATACTGGGGTTGCTACCGTATACTAGGATTACTAGGATATCCTAGTATATGCTAGGATTCTATGCATGTTACAAGTGATGTGGTAAGCTCACAGAATGAGATACTGTCAGAAACAGTTACCTTCCAAGTATGTAGGCCTACTGCATCATGCAGCTTGTCACATTCTGAAAGCTGAGATGATGTCCATTTATTTTACCTTATAAGTACCATCTCGCTTGCTGCCATTTAAAGCGAGATCAAAAATGTTGAAAACTTTCCTTATCGTTTCGCTTTCGTTTTTTGATAGTTTTAACGAAAACAACACTAAATATGAACTGAATTGAAATCAGCAATCCGAATCTGATTGACAATTGTAAGTCACCAAGATTCATTTTCAAAAAATCAACTTTAATTGCTGTATTTAGTAATTGATGCTCTCATATATATCTAGTCTACTTTACTGATGCTTGCAGACAAACAGATTTCCATGGTAAATTTCGTTGCCAGCCATAGAAATTAATAATACCATAGAAAGTAAATAGACCCACTTCTATGTTGCCAGCTGATAATGTGTAGGCATATTGCGCATGTATGCAGACATAGAAGTAGATAATAGTACACTAGAATGGCAGTCTGATATCTTCCCTATGTACAATGATGGCACATGGAAAAATCTATGGTTTCTAGGACTTTCTGTGGTATTGTTAATTTCTATTTATGCAGACCGTGTGCTATTGATACAACGGCAACTGCCAGACATTAACTGCAAATCCACATCAAGAACGGCAAAATGCTTTTCTATAGTGGAGATTCAATGTGAAAGGTAGACACTATCATTTCAGCAGCGACATTGTCAACAACCACAAACGAGTTGCTGCTAAATTTATATATGTTATTACTATACAGTGGAACCTCCTATTGCGGACATTCTATACAGCGGACACCTCCGTATTACGGACAGTTAAGCTTAGTCCCGAATAATGTTCGTATCATCACCGGTAACTCCATATTGTGGACACCTCTAAAATGCGGACACTTAGGCGCAGTCTCGACGGTGTCCGTAATATGAGGCTCTACTGTATATACGTGTATATATATATATGAAATGTTATGTTATACACTACTCATCTTTTGATAAGGATCACTTCAAAATTTACCGTGAATTCTACATGCAAATTATTTAAATGGTTTACTTTTAAAAGATGGATTGATAATTTACTTATATGATTATTCCGGCATATCATGTTGCCATAGATATAGACTTGATGAGATCTTTGCATTTGCATGCACTTACAATTCATAGATATCAGTGATGAATATGCCGATAGACGATTACACACTATGCTGCATCATGGACTCCTAGATATACACTCTTTAGCAAAATTAATGTTACACCACTACAACTGTTGAAATATCTCAGTGTCCACAGCCACTCAGATCATTTGATAACAAAAGTGTCATACATCATCTGAAAGGTATTGATCTCCTCTTGGGGATTCACTCTGATTATTGGCTGCATCTCTGAGCGGTTGTCTACCACATAAAAAATTGTCAAACACAATTACTTTTCTTTAATTGAAAGTTTTGGCATCAAAATCATAGGTTAGAAAAATGAAACACAGATAAGTGTATAGACAAGAGCAAATACTTTCACAATAGTGTTTGGACTCATCCATAGGACAATTATGCGCGTTATTGGATACATAATCATTGCTAATGTTACAATGCCCCATTCATTCGTTAAGAAGTTGGTAACATAGGCATGATTTTCATTCAAATTCAGCTCATAACAATCTAATGCATATGCATATGCTGTGTACATAGATAGTGAGCCTTAGCTAGTCATCTATAGTTATCAGTACCAGTTATCTATAGTCTACAGTACCATAGTTATCGCTAATTATTGCTTGTTCATTTATCAAATAAGAATTTATGAAGCAAGAGTTTATAGTCATGGTGAATCGACAGACTAAAGACAGTTATTTTCTTAGGCGATGTGCAGTTGGTTAAAAGTGAAAACAGCTTAAAAACCGAAGAAAAGTGCGCCAAGACATTTTTTTTGGTATTATAAAGAGAAATTGGTATTAAGAAATGTAAAAATGATATTCGATCAGGACGGAAAAGAATCACGACATCTCGAAGCAACCGACGTCTAATCAGACTGGCTGGAATTCGCAGATTATCGTCTGCAAGAGAGCTTGTGTGTCTGTGGAGCCAAAAGGCTTCAATGTGGACTGTCATCGACGTTTGCGTAATTTCATCTTTTAGGATGATAGTGCACCAGCTCACACAGCGAGTGCAGTAAAATTCTTCAAGAAACAACGTGCAATGCGATCACTGCCCTGGCCTTCCGGTAGCCCTGACTTGAATCCCATAGAGCATGTGTGGGATTTCCTCGGTGGGAAAATCAATTGTCGCTCCACTCCAGTAAAAACAATAAAAGAGATGAAACATAGGCTCCTGGCAACATAGTAATTGATGCCACAATCTATTGTTGACTGATTGATAAAGAGCATGAATGATTGCATCTTAGGAGTGATCGCAGCTCGTGGAGATATCACTCGATTCTGATTACCTATTGATTTAAAACATTTTCAAAATATATACATCAGTTATCGCAAATTGTTCTTTTCACTTCAACGCATCAAAGAACAGACATTACATTAGAAGATTGGAAGAGAAAGGTAAATTAAATTTCACAAGTGATAATTCCGCATGTAACATTAATTTTGCTAAAGAGTGTATAACACCTGAAACTATAACTGAAAATATAACTGGACTGAAAGCTGAAATTCATTTATACACAAGACGGCTGATTTGACTCTGATAGTAGATGGAGAGAAAAATTAGTTATCAAATGAAAGTGATATGATTTGAGAGAAAGAAGGAGGAATTTCTGGAAATCAGAGGAACATGGGATTGCAACCAACTGATCATCGTTGACTGAATGTGGAATATTGACAATAGTAAATGGAACAATAGCGTTTGAGTATCTTTTCTCTGTTTATTTTGATGTCGAGGAAAGCAAGAGATCCTTTCATTTCACGCTCCTGTGTGAATTTGATGCATGGTCTTAAAGAATTCAGAGAGTTAATAAAATTCTGTAACTCTTCTTCACTTTGTTTCCAATGAACGAATGTGTCATCAACATAACGTAGATACACCGCTGGCCAATTTATTGAGCGTTAAATGAATGGATCTCTTGCTTTCCTCGACATCAGAATAAACAGAGAAGCAAACAATGTGAACTTCAGTATTCATCGAAAAGATACTCACACAAACTTGTATCTGAACAGAAATTTGTGTCACCCAAAGTCGACTTTTAACGGTATTGTAACAACCTTAAGCAAAAGAGCCAAAAGTATTTGCTCCAAGGACAACCTTGACAATGAACTACAAGACCTTCACGACATCTTCATCCACAATAATTTCCCAGAAGCTGAAGCAAACAGAGTTTTTACAATTGAAGAACATAGAAACAAAACAAGAACGAAAGACAAACCAAAACCTGATTGCATACTACCATATGTGCCAAAGTTATACGAATCAATCAAGGGTATTTTAACGAAATTCAACTTAACAACGGGCTATAAACCTATTCGGACATTAAAGCAAGAGCTCATGAAGAAAAGACCAGAGCAAGCTAAGCAACATGGGGTTACAAGATTGAATGTGGCGAATGTGACTGGAGATATGTTGGAGAGTCAAGTGGATCTATAGAAGAAAGAGTTGAAGAACACAAGAGAAATGTAAGAAAATTTGACACGCATTCAGAAATATCCAATCACATCGTAAACGATGACCATCAGTTCAATTGGAGTTCTAAGAAAATCATTGACAAAGAAAGTAATTATAAAAGCAGAGTGGTAAAGGAGGCAATATGGAGCAGACATCATAGAAGTGGAAAACAGGTGAAGTTCATTTAAAGCAATGCGTGGGATGATGTGATCTAGGATATCAGTAGTAATCCCATTGCAAAATTAAGGACAAAATGTGCAACGATGAGTCATCATGCTGACTCAGCCCCCCTCTGGCGAGAGGAAGGACATGGCCAAGGATGTGTTGGGAGGAATGGGTCCGTGAGGAAGAAACTGTTCCCTACCCCCCCCTCTGGCAGGAAGGAAGGAAGGAAGGAGGAACTGAGGCAAGGATAGGAATCTCTGAAAACGCCAGAGTTAGAAAAAGGCGGGTTTTGGTCGTTTTGGGATGAGAAAAGTCGTTTGTCGGCATGAAGGAGTGCTCGGATGGGAAAACGGAGGCTAGATACGGAATCTACGTGAAATTTTGGGTTAGGAAGGTTATTTCCAGCGAAATCGGAGAGAAAATTTTTGAGGACGACCCCCCCCTCTGGACGAGACTTCCAACTTTGGTTCTAGATATCGTAGAAAGTCGTGTTATGGCTCATTTGAAAGCTAAGAGTGAGAAAAATGCAGTGGAAAGCTCAGTTTGGCCCTATCTTCCTGGGTTTAGAGAGGAAAATGGCAGGAAAACGCCAGAGTTATAAAAGGCAGGTTTCGGATGTTTTGGGATGAGAAAGTCCATTTTTCGGCATGAAGGAGTGCTCGGATGTGAAAACGGTGGGCAAATTCGGACTTTTTGGCCAATTTTTGGTCTAGGGACTTGTTTTCAGCTCAATCGGAGAGAAAAAGTTCTGACCCCCACTCTGGACGAGACTTCCAACTTTGGTTCTAGAGATCGTAGAAAGTCGTGTGATAGCTCATTTGAAAGCTAAGAGTGAGACAAATTCAGTGAAAGAAACGGCTTGTTCATGTCTGCCTTCGTATAGATGTGAGACGCCATTGAAAATTTTGGAAGTTGGCGAAAAAACGACAGTTAGAATTTTTACGAAAATGGCTCTAGCGGGTGAACGAAGCCTCGGATGGGAAAACGGAGACCAGATTTGGAATCAGCGTGCCATTCTGCATCTAGAGGGTGAGTTTCAAGTAAATCGGGGAGAAAAAGTTGAAAATTTTCTTCACACTGGGTCTCCACACGGGAATTTTTCTTGAAAATGTTAAATTGTGGCCACCTTTGGCGATGAATAGCGGAGGATTGGAAGTGAATGAAGAGCTCGGGTTTCTTTTAGAGGCAAGACCGCACTTTGTTCTCTAGGATCCTATCTTTTCAGATCTGTGGAAGGTTTTGTTTCCAAATGAGAGCATGTTTAAAATCGAGTTATTGCGCATTTTCCAAGATTTTGGAACTTTTGAAAAAACGACTCGGTTTTTTTCAACTCGGCTTCTGGTCATCGTAGAGAGTCGAGGGATGTCTTAAATGAAAGGTGAGAGCGAGAAAACGGAACTGTCAAAATTTGAAGTCAATCGGAGCACTAGAACCGGAGATAGACGTGTTTAAAGGTTTGATGATGGATATTACGTCATCAGCTGATCGCCACAAACCATATCAGTGGAGTCTCTACTTGTGGAAATCAGTTCTCCTCCCGACTGGGTTGGGGTAGGTGAACTCCGGAGCTATGATGATAGCATCGGACATTCCAAATTTCGGGTTTCCGTAGGAAACCGACTTAGAAAATTTCATGGCTGATATCAGCTAAGGCGTCAGATTTGAAGGTTAGCCAGGAGATGGCCTTCGTCTCCAGGCCATAAAAGACTCCAAAACTCTAAAGGCTTGTAACTTTGCTTCTACAAGTCCTTTTGACTTGATTCAAAAAAAGGTTCGATCGCCATTGATCAGACCTATATTGACCGACTACTTATAAAATTTCATAAGGAGTACTAAATGCTGAAAATTTTAAATTCATTTTTTTTCGAGGTTTTCTGGGGTTTTCGACCCTGCTGAAGTCAATGAAGGCATGTATAAGTGTGTACGAGACACACATGATACAAGCGGCTTTTCACTGAAAGCGAGCATGACACGGAGATTTTTGCTGTAATATTCCACTGACCGGGTGTTCCTTCGGGACGGCGGATGATGCCGTAGTGATAAGTGTGGCAAGGGAGTGTGTCATATTTTAGACCGAAACCTCTGGGGCAACTCATGTTGGGCATTTGACACAGTTCTCAACGTAGCACTTTGAACGTCAATCGGTTGAGTCCTAGCTATCTTGTCATGGGTGGCATCTAGCCATCTCCATTGCAAAACGCTTGTGAATCACGGCTTGCTATCCCTCTCCACGGCTTGCTATCAAGTTGATCAAAGCAACGACCTACCAACCTCTTGTAAATAACTCCACCGGTTTTCATATCTGACTATCAAGTCATTGACGGTGCAAGTCACGGAGATTTTCGGTGTCATTCTTCCTGTTGGTGGGCGTTCTTTCGAGACAGCGGTGAAGTCCGTAGCGATGAGTACTGCACGGGATATTCGGCAATTGTAATCGTTGTGAAACCTATGTGTCATGTTTCCAAGTGGTTGCCTTTCGTCTCAACGTTGTACTCTGACCGCCAGGGGGACATTTAGCTATCTGCCACAGGTTGTCTCATAAAATCTCCATTGCACTTGTCTCCCGATAGTTTGCCATACATGTGAGAATGAACCATGAGTTCTGCTTGTCTCCATCACGGAGACGAAATGATGAATGGAATGAATTGGAAGGGGCATTCATGCGCCACACGCAACCACAAGCTCATTTCTCACTTCGCTAGTGAACAAGCTCTTGTTAGTGTAGTCAGAAAGTGTATCATGGTTTGCAAAAGCAAAGTTTAGTGTAGTCAAATAGTTTTACCGCCACACACGTTTGTAAAAGTAAAGTTTGATCATCGAAGTTTTATTCGTGAGTGTAGTCAGAAAGTGTATCATGGTTTGCAAAAGCAAAGTTTAGTGTAGTCAAACACTTTTACCGTGACAAACGCTTGTAAAAGTAAAGTTTGATCATCGAAGTTTTATTCGTGAGTGATGTCAGAAAGTGTATCATGGTTTGGAAAAGCAAAGTTTAGTGTAGTCAAATAGTTTTACCGCGACAAACGTTTGTAAAAGTAAAGTTTGATCATTGAAGTTTTATTCGTGAGTGATGTCAGAAAGTATTTCAAAAGTTTTACTGCAACACAGGTTGATGTATAGTTAGAAAGTTTGATCATGGCGTTTTATGAAACACGAATGTCATAAAATGTAAGCGTTAGTGTAGTCAAATAGCTTTTACCACAACACACGGTTGTGAACGTAAAGTTTGATCATTGAAGTTTTATGACTGACCGAACTCATCACAGCACTAGAAAGTTTTATCGAAAAGGTTTTACTGCACAGTGTAGATTGTCTTGTAACTTACTTTCACATTG